>BHFT01038620.1:25928-38575 GCA_004320025.1 Laticauda laticaudata
TAGTATAGTATAGTATAGTATAGTATAGTATAGTATAGTATAGTATAGTATAGTATAGTATAGTATAGTATAGTATTAATTGGAAGGGACCTTGGAGGTCTTCTAGTCCAACCCCAGCTCAGGCAGGAAACCCTATATACCACTTCAGACAAATGGTTATCCAACATCATTTTTAAAGCTTCCAGTATTGGAGCATCCACAACTTCTGGAGGCAAAACGTCCTATCGATTAATTGTCCTCCCTGTTAGGAAGTTTCTCCTCAATTCCAGGTTGCTTCTCTCCTTGATTAGTTTCCATCCTTGCTTCTTGTCCTGCCCTCAGGGGCTTTGGAGAATAAGTTGGCTTTCTGCCATACTGAAGTCATGGCCCCCCTTCTTTTCATTCGACTGGGCATATCCAATTCCAGCAAGCATTCTTTATATGTTTTAGCCTCCAGTCCCCTAATCATCTTTGCCTAAATTTGTTTCCAGGTATCGGTTATCTTTTTTAAAGGATCTTATGTATCAAAATCTGGATATTTATTTATTTTCCTTAAATTTTTTTATTTTTTTAAAGAAAAACACGAATAAACACAAAAATAAAACATCAACATAAAACCATCTTCCAAAATACAGCGTGTCAGTTGATAGATTTCTTTTGTGCAATGTCATAATATCAACTGTCTTCCCCTTCCAAACATACATTCATGTTACATAACTCAACTATACATATTATATTGTATTATTATTATATAATTATCAGACTCAACTACAAGTTTACATAACTCTTATCGAGCAAATCTGAGTTTTAACAAATCTGAGAACATATAATTCATTTCATTATATTCAATTATATAATATCATTACATTATTATTATCTTGCATATTATATCATTCCAAGATCTGGATATTTACAGAATCCCATTTTCCATTTGGTGTCCAGCTGAGGAATTCTGGGAACCGAAGACCACACTTCTTAACACTGTGGAGGATGAAAGACACTACTCTAAAACAATCTTCAGGGCTTCTAATTCGATCCAGGGTGCTGCGGGATTATATTGGGGAAACCAATTGGAAAGGAACAAGTTAAAATTTTGCAGGCACTTTAGGCTCACTACCACCAGAGGGCGCACAAAAGTCCTAAAACTCTTCCTCAACCTTAAAGGCCCTGTCCCATTGGCCGACCGATCCAAAACGTTTGCGTAAAAGGACACAGCGGACTAGCAATTTTTTCCATCCGTATGTTATCTCGTTGTCAAAAGGTGCCCGAAGTTTGCATAACAGAGCGGACAACACACGGAAAGGACGACGGGGGAGGATGTAGCCCAGGATGTTAAAGCGGTATGCTCACGGAAGCCTAGCGGATGGGAAGCGGATGGAAGCGGATGGCACCACTGCGCGCAGGGCTTAGGTGGGAGCCACAGCGAAGTAGGACGGCAGGCAGAAGAGTGGATGCACGAGCGGATGCGAGAGACTGAAGACGGGATGCAGAGCGGACCATACCTAGCGGATGCCTAGCGGATGCAAATGTTCACTGCACATGCGGGGAGGATGCATTGCGTCAGCCCCGTGGATATAAAGGGAAGCAGCTGCAAGCAGGTCCCATTCAGAGGAAAGACCTGCTGCCAGACACAGCTTGCCAGCCAGCCAGCCAGCCAGCCACCCAACAACCATGGGGAAGAAGAGAAAGCCTCTGCCATCTCTGCCAGCCCTGAGAAGAGGGACAGGCCACCTCCCACCCCCTGGCCCTGACTCTGCTTCTGCTGGGGCTTCTGCTGCCCAGGTCTGCTCTTCTGGTGGCTGCTGGGGCTTCTGCTGATTGCTGCTCCTGGTGCTGGCTTCTGCTGGTGCTTACTCTGCTGGCACTGCTCCTGCGTCCTGCTGGTCTGCTTTGCGTGGCTCTGGCTCTTCGCTCGCTGGGTGCTTCGTGATCCTGCTGGTGCTCCTGGGCCTGCTGGTGCTGCTGGCGCTGTCTACTCTGCCGCTGGTGCTGCTGGTCCTGCTTTTGCTGCTACTGTTGTTGTTTGTTGCTGCTGCTGTTGCTGCTGGTGTGGAGGAGCAGCCCTACAACCTCGAAGCCCCTCTGATGAGGGCCCATATGGCCCTGCCAGAGGGGAAGAGGCAAGACGTGTGAACGGGAGAGGAGGCAAAACAACGAGAGAGGAACATGAGGATGAGGTGCTGGAATGGCTGAGGAGACAAGTATCTTTGGCGGAAGGGACACAGGCTCTATCGAGACACCAGAAGGAAGCAGGCTGCTGGAGAGAGAAGGCGGAGAGCCTGGGCTACACTTTGGAGGTGCTCCTCGGCTGGTGGAAGCACATGCACAACCTGTATGGGAAGCTGCAAACCTCAAGAAATTGGTCTGGCCAGGCCGCAGTAAGCTGACACGACTGATGAGCCTACGTGATGGCCAAGTGCAGCTTCTTGGAGGGTGAGACCGCACCGAGGAGCAGCCCTCTGACAACCCTCTCTTCAGCCAGCCTCCTGAGCCAGTCCTCTTCTGGCAGAGAGTCAGTATCCTGTCTCCAGGCCCAGGTGTTCCCTGTTGGAGCGTGCCCACGACGGGACCCCCCGACACTGAACGTACCCCGTGCGAGTTGTCCATAACGTGAGAGGACCCCTGGCATGATGCTTTTAGTGGGATAATATAAATGGACTAAAAGGAATAGGGCGACTTCCACCACAGCCAACCCACAGCCCCACACCCCAGCCCACCTCACAGATAAGTGTCCAGAGCATAGAGCCAGACCGGAGTGGTGCCGAAGGCACTATTCCATGTCCTGCTGGAGAATCAGCACACCATTCAGAAGCAGCATAGAATCTCTTCTCTGTTCAGCTTGTTATGAACCACGACCACAACGCTCCATCCTCCTCAAACACGACAAGGGCCCTTTCTGTCTTACATACATTTCGAACCAGACCTCAATATGAACATTGTCGGAACCCCCTGCAAGTACTCAAGGTGGTCTTGATTGTGTGTTGTCTCATATATATAGAATGAACAGAAATTTCCCGCAGTAAATCCATAATTGAGAACGGCAGGTTGGTGGCTCTGGCCCTCCAGTCTGCCGCTCTGCCGTGCTTTTTGTGGAGGTGAGAGCTGGGGTGGGTGTGGCGGTTGCGGTCTCTGCTGCTGACTTCTTCTTGCTCCATTGAGGGACAGGATCCTCCACATCCTCCTGCATGTGGAGTGCGCTGTCGGGGCGGTCTCTTCCTGGTGGGGCCCTCCCGAAGACACTCTGTCCTGGACAGTGCTAGCTGTCTCTCTTGGCTGGAAAGGCAGTTGGCTGTCTGTGGCTGTCTGAGCAGAGAGGGTAGTTTGACAGAGGGCTGCTCCTCGTGGTTGGGAATCTCCCCTCCAGGAAGCTGCCACCTGCCCATGACATAGGTCTCCCGGTCAGTGAGCTTGACAGCAGCCTGCCTGGATTTCTTCAGGTACAGCTTGCCATTACGAGGTGTGAATGTGCTTCCAACCATCCCGGAGGACCATCTGAAGTGTAGCCCAGGCTCTTGCCTTGTCTCTCCACCGCCTGCCTGCTTCTGCTTGGTGTCGCCGATAGAGCCTGTGGCCCTCCTCCACAAGTACTCATTCTCTCACCATCCAGCCACCTCCTCTTCTCAGTCCTCGGAAATGAGACTGTTTCCTCTCCCCTTCTTCATTGCCTTGCCTCTTCCTCCCTCTGGGCAGGGCTTCTCAGGGCCTTCAGCAGCAGGGGCTTGTGAGGGCTTGGGGCTGTCATCCACAAGCAGCGAGGGAAGCACAGCCAGCCAGAAAGCACAGCATGAAGAAAGCACCAGCAGCACAGAAGCACCAGCACGCAGACAGCCAGCGACACGACACGCAGCACCAGCAGCAGAAGCACCAGCAGCGTATCAGAAGTCAGCGCCAGGGGTGGGACTGGTGGTTCTGTCCTTCTTGCCAGGGGCTGGCCAGAAGTAGGCACAGGCTTTCTCTTCTTCCCTGCACTGGATGAACCATCGGTGATTCCTTTACAAATTGTTCTCTTGCAAGCAGTCTTTCCTCTGAAGGTGACTGCTTACGAGCTGCCCGTCCTTTTTATATCCGGGACGCTATGTCAATTCATCCTCCCGCATGCTAGTGAAAGCCTTCTGCAGCTCCGCTACGGCATCGCCATAATCCTATAGGCATCTGTGATGCATCCGAATCATCCGCTACGGCATCCGATTTCGCCTATTCTCCCCGAAAGCCATCGTGTGCGCACTGATGTCCATCCGCTTCCATCCGCTTCCATCCGCTAGGCTTCTATGAACAATCCGTTTCCATCCTCGACTGACGTTTACTCGCCCGCTGTCCGGCTCCTTTCTCCGTCGTTTTCTGTTCTGTTTATGCAAATTTGGGGCACTTTTGAGAGCGGATAACAACGGATGGAGCCACCCCCGGAATTTTGCTCGCCCGTTGTGTCCTTACTGCATACGTTTTGCATCCGTCGGCCAGTGTGACCTAGCCTTAAGCAAAGAATTTAAAGATAATTTAAATCATTGGGACCTAATCCATAAAAAAGATAGAAAATGGGGGCCGTAAGGATGGGTGGGTAGAAACTGTAGATCCCAAGGAAAGAGGTACAAGAGGTACTCCTTGACTTATGACCAGGGGTGGGATTCTATCGGTTCGGACTGGTTCTATAGAACCAGTTGTTATGATAACTGGCAAATCATGCGCCTGGTTGGCTTTGCCTCTCTCCACCCGCCCCTCCCCTCCCCTCCCCTCCCGGTCAGTACACAGAACCGGTTGTTAAAAAATTTGAATCTCACCCTGATCACAACCAGAATTGAGTTCAGCATTTCTGTTGATTAAGCGAAACAGTTGTTAAGTGAATTTTGCCCCATTTTACTCCCTTCCTTGCCACAGTGGTTAAATGAATCACCACGCTTGTGACGTTAGGAACACAGTTGTTAAGTGAATGTGGCTTCCCCATTGACTTTGCCTGATTCAATTTATCCTCCCCGCATGCGTAGTGAATGCTTTGCATCCGCTACGCATCCGCTATACATCCTATAGGCGTTGCAAAAGGTGGATCACATGACAACCGTTGTAAATGCAGGCCAGTTGCCAAGCTTCCAAATTCTCATCCCGGACCATGAGGATGCTGAAACAGTCGTAAGTCCCCTTTTTTCAGTGCCCTTATAACTTTGGACGGTCATTAAACAAAGCAGCCAAAAAAGCCATTGCAATCCTAAGTTACATTAACAGAGGAATCCAATCAAGATCAAGGGAGGTACTAATACCACTCTATAAAGCCTTAGTAAGACCACACCTAGAGTACTGCATCCAGTTTTGGTTACCATACGATAAAAAAGATGTTGAGACTCTAGAAAAAAGTACAGAGAAGAGCAACCAGGATGATTAGGGGACTGGAGGCTAAAACATATGAAGAACGGTTACAGGAACTGGGCCTGGCTAGTCTAGGGAAGAGAAGGACCAGGGGAGACAGGAGAGCATCTTCCAATATTTGAGGGGCTGCCACAGAGAGGAGGAAGGGGGTCAAGCTATTCTCCAAGGGACCCAAAGGCCAGACAAGGAATAATGGATGGAAACTGAACAAGGAGAGATTCAACCTAGAAATAAGGAGAAACGTTCTGACAGTGAGAACAATCAACCCATGGAACAGAAGTTGCCTTCAGAAGTTGTGGGAGCTTCATCACTGGAGGCTTTCAAGAAGAGACTGGACTGTCTTCTGTCAGAAATGGTGTAGGGTCTCCTGCTTGAGCAGGGGGCTGGACTAGATGAACTACAAGGTCACTTCCAACTCTGATTATCTGTTATCTGTTGAAATGATTGTAAATTGAGGAGTATAAGTCGAGAACTACCTGTGAAAATATAGTAAAAGGTTACAATTCTATATGTACTGGTCTAATGCGAATATTATTCAAGTATGTATTTCTAATACATTATACAGCTCTCTTTTTTAAAAAAATCCACTGTGTAAAGTATAAACAGATCCCATATTTTATTATATTTGTCCCTACAAAAGCTACATCTCTAGGCAATCTACTCCTAGGTGACAATCAGATCTTCAAGCTGTTGAGTAAATGAAACCAGACATTGATCTTTTCAGCGTTTACCCATAACAAACCATCGCTTTGCTTAACAATTGTGGTGGCCACTTGGAATCCTGCATGATGTTTTGATTGCCACGATGTAAAAAAAAGATGTTGAGACTCTGGAAAAGTATGCAGAGGAGAGCAACAAGGAGGATGAGGGGACTGGAAGATAAAACATATCAAGAATGGTTTCTGGAATTGGATATGTCTAGTTTGATGAAAAGGACTAGGGCAGTGGTGGCTAACCTATTTGGGCTCCTGTGCCAAAAACTGGGTGTGTGCCTGCACATTCGCGCTCATGTGCCAGCATCCAGAAGGCAATGCACACACCCCTGGCCTCCTACGCATGCATGTGCAATCCCCACCCCCACCCCCCGTTGCCCCCTTATCTGCACTGCACCTCACAGCTGATTTTTGGCCAGTTTGAGGCCTTTTTTGGCTACCCAGAGGCTTGAGGAAGGCTTCTGCAGGCTTTTCAGGGGCAAAAACTAAGCCCGTTTTGTCACTTCCAGTGTTTCCGGAAAAACAGGAAGTGATGACACAGGCCTAGTTTTCAGCCTGCAAAGCCTGCAGAAACCTCCCTCAAGCCTCTGGGAGGCTGAAAAAGGCCACAAACCGGCTGAAAATCAGCTGTGAGGTGTGTGCATGCATAGTGAGGTACGTTTGCCTGCAGCTTGCAGGCCGGCACAAATGGCTCTGTGTGCCATTTGTAGGTTCACCATCACGGGACTAGGGCAATGGTGTCAAACTCAAGGCCCAGAGCCTGGATCCTGCCTGCAGGGTGCTTAGATCTGTCCCGCAGGATTACCCTGGAAAGAGCGAAGGACCAGCCCATGGTGCCTCTGTCAGACAAAACAGCTGCATTTTCACCGGCAGAGGGTTGCAGGAGACCGTTGCAGTCAAAAACGGAGCTCAGGAGCCCATTTTCGCCAGCAGAGTGCTTGGACCAGCACAGGTGCTGCTGACATGAATGACATTGAGCTGGCCACACCAGCGGTGGGATTCAATTTTTTTTTTACTACTGGGTCTATAGGTGTGTCTGGTTGGGTGTGGCTTGGCTTGGTGGGCATGGCAGCAGAATAATACTGCAAAATCCCCATTCCCTCCCCACCCCACTAACCTGCTTTCCAGCTCCATTCTCCTGGGAAGGGCAACCAAAGGAGACCCAGCCAATCAGCTGGGACTTAATGGGAGGTGGAGAAGAGATGGGGTGGGGCCAGTCAGAGGTGGGATTTGCTGGTTTTCTGAACAACTCAAAACTTCTGCTACTGGTTCTCCAGAACTGGTCAGAACTGGCTGAATATCACCTCTGGGCCACACCCACCATGGCCCTTGGAGGTCAGACACCACCCTGATGTGGCCCTCAATGAAATCGAGTTTGATACCCCTGGACTAGTGGGACAGGATAGCAGTCTTCCAATATCTCAGGGGCTGCCCCAAAGAAGAGGAAGTCAAGCTATTCTCCAGAGCACTTGATGGCAGGACGAAAAGTAACGGATGGAAACTAATTAAGGAGAGAAGCAACCTGGAACTAAGGAGAAATTTCCCAACAGAACAATTAATTAATCAGTTGCACAGCTTTCTTTCAGAAGGTGTGGATGCTCCAACACTGGTTTTGAAGAGGAGACTGGACAACCATTTGCTTCAAATGGCATAGTTTCCTGCCTGACCAGTGGGTTGGACTAGAAGACCTCTGAGGTCTCCTTGCAACTCTTGTTATTCTGTTCTGTTCTTTACAATGGCTGAGAAGCAAGGTTGTAAAATGTCACTACCATCACGGCCAGTAATTAAACCAAACCAATGTCATTTTTAGTTTGTTTTTGGAGTTGTCTTTTTTTTTATTTTTAAGTTTTTAATATATATATATTTTAAAAGATGAAAGATTACAAAAGAATTTTTTTTTAAAAAAAAAAAGAAAGAAATTACAGTGCACATCTGCAGGCCCTGAAAATATTCCGTGCGAGAGAAAAGTTTGGAAATTCTTCCCTGGAAACCCTTGGAGCTCCTTCAACTTTGCAATTTCCACGTGTTTTGGACTCCCCTCCCCCCCCCAAAAAAAACCTTGCAAGCCTGCAGAACAACCCTCCTTCCTTCGTGCTGTAGTCAAGCCTGCATTGAACAGCGGGCTGGACTGGATGACCTCTGGGGGGTCTCCCTTCAAATTCTGCAGAATAAATGAATGAATGAAAATGGCTTTCAAAGTGATGCCTGTGCCAAGAGACTGGACTGCCATTTGTCAGAAATGGTGTAGGGTCTCCCGCTTGGGCAGGGGGTTGGACTAGATGACCTATAAGGTCCCTTTCAACTCTGGTTATCTGTTAAAGATCTGCTAAAGCAGGGTCTCCAATTAATAGGGAGGGAGTGGATGAAAAACCCCACAACGGCTGTGCGGCCCAGAGTTCTGAACTCAGGCTTCTCATGAAGGGTTTAAAAGAGGAAAAAAATAATTATCAAGATATTATTTAATCTTCATTTTTTTCTCCAGCCAGAACTGTGTGGTCCGTGTCACAGGTAGTTCTTGACTTATGACCACAAATGAGCCCAAAATTGATGTCACTAAGCGAGACAGAGTTTTGAGTCCCATTTTACGACCTTTCTTGCCGTAATTGTTGACTGCACAACCCCAATGGAGGCCCAAAATCTATTGCTGCTAAGTGAGGAATTTCTGAAGAGAGTTTTCACCTCATCTTTCTAGGCACTGTTGTTAAGTGAATCACCGCAGTTGTTAAGTGATTAACACGGTTTTTAAGTGAATCTGGCTTCCCCATTGGACTTTGCTGGTCCAGAAGGTCACAAAAGGAGACCCCGAGGGCGCTGCAACCGTCATAAGCACGAGACAGTTGCCCAGTGTCTGAATTTTGAATTCGTGACTCAACGGGGATGCTGCGACAGCTCTTAAGTGTGAAAAACGGAAGGCGCTTTCTCCAGCAGCGTTGTAACTCAGAATGGTCCCTAAACAAACCTGTCCTTAAGTCGAGGACTACTCTGGAGTGGAAGGCGAGAGAGTGGAGACCAAGAGGAGAAAACAGCCAGGCTGGAAGGAGAGAGCCTGGAAAACTTGCATCGAGCCTGAGGGGTTTTCCTTCCTTTGCATTAGAGAGGCTCTTCTTGCAAAATGTATTTGCTATTGTGTAATATTTAATTTAATTAAAAAAAAAAAAAAAANTAAAAAAAAAAAAAAAAGCCCGATCAGCATTTTTATGTCAAAGATTAAACAAGGGCTGCAAGGAGGGAAAAGTACCAAGAAAGAAAAAGCGGGCAGGCTGGTTTATAAAATTAAAGGGGAAAGGGAAGAGCAGGGTGGGAAATAAACGAGGAAAAAACCCACAGAAGGTGTTGTTTTTCCGGTGAGGGGAGGAAAAAAATCTGCCTTTTTAATTTTCTTGGCAAGAAATTCCTGGCTTGCTGTTTGATTGCTCTGTTTGTTTGCTCTTCTCTTTCCCTCCTTCCCTCCCGCCCTTGCTGGGGACCAGCCTTTTTCTCCTAATATTAAGCGCAGGAAAATATTTGTACAACCTTCAAGTCCCAAAAATAAAACTGTTGTAAAAACTCAGTGAAGGTTTGGGATGAGGGGAAGAGCGCCGGTGTCAGAAATGCTCCCTAAGTCAGTCAGTCAGTATCTCTCTCTCTCTTTCTCTCCCTTTCTGTCTCTCTTTCTTTAACACCCTGTCTCTCATCCTTTCTATCTTCCTTCTGTTTCTTTACCTCTATCTTTATCTGTCTCTTTCTTTCTCTCTCTCCTGTCTTTCTCTCTCTCTCCCTCTCTATCTCTCCCTCTCTCTATCTCCCCCCTTCTCTCCCTTGGTCTCTGTCTCTTTCTTCTCTCTCTCTCTTTTCCTCTGTCTCTCCCTTTCTCTGTCTCTCCCTTTCTCTGTCTCTCTCACTTTCTCTCTTTCTCTATCTCTCCCTCGGTCTCCTTCTCTCCCTCTCTCTTTTCCTCCCCCCCCTCTCTCTCTCCTGTTTTTCTCTCTCCCTCTTTCTCTCTCCTGTCTTTCTCTCTCTCTACCTTTCTCTCTTCCTCTTCCTTGGTCTCTTTCTCTGTCTCTGTCTCTTTTTTCCTTCTCTCTCTCTCTCACTTTTCCTCTCTCCTTTTTCTCTCTGTGTCTCTCTCACTTTCTCTCTTTCTTTTTCTATCTCTCCCTCGCTCTCCTTCTCTCTCTTTTTTTTCCCTCTCTCTCTCTCTCTTTTTATTTCTGTTGGTCTCTGTCACTTTCTCTTTCTATCTCTCCATTGGTGTCCTTCTCTGTCTCTCCCTCTCCCTCTCTCTGTTTGCATGGGGTGAACCCCTGCAAAAACCAGACGAAGCCCTCCCCTGCCATCTTTGTCTAAAAAGCCCCCTCCCCAAAAAAGCAAGTTTCCCACTCCAACAGGCACGATTGTTCATCATTTCTACCTTTGCCATAAGAGAGAGAGACAGTTTGGGGTAGTGGTTAAGATGCTGGCTTAGAAACCAGGAGACTGTGAGTTATAGTACTGCTTTAGGCATGAAAGCCACCTCTAAGTTTGGGCCAGTCCATCTTTCTCTCAACCCAACCCACCTTATAAGGTGGTTGTTGGAAAAATAGGTCGAGGAAACAGTATTAGGTTTGTTAGTTACTTATAGAGTAATAAAAAACAAATCTAATAAATAAAATAAATGAATGTCTAACGTGGAGAACAACCTACAGGCACCTGGAAAAAGAATTTAGAAATTTAGTTAAGAGTCTGAGATGACAGTCCTGTTGGTTTCATTTATTTATTTAAACTTAAAAAGGGTGGGGGGAATGAAAATATGGACAAAAACCCCAAAGTGCCCCCCCCAATATAACAAAGCAATTTTTAAATCTGAGAAACAGATAAAATAATAATAAATCTACCTTATATATTAAGTTTATAATAGTCACCAGTTTACTAATAAATACCATGGCTGGCTCAGGAATTCTGGGAATTGAAGTCCAGAAAGTTGTCATAAAGTCCTTCTCTGAATTTTAGTCTGCAACTTTCCAGATGTTTTGTTGGACTACGGCTCCCAGAATCCCCCAGGAAAGGAAAGGCCTGTCGGGATTTGGAGTTCAGCTGCAACTGGAAAGCCAATTATTTCTGCAACTTGTGAGAAGAAGGCAGCATTGATGCCCAGCAATTGGAACCATGAGTCTCCACCATAAACCAGAGGCATGAAATGCTGAGATAATATGCATAACAACGAATATCTTAAATTAAGTGTGAGTGTAGTTTTAAACAAGGAGGAAAAAATTAGCAGCCCTGGGGCTTTCCTTTTTTTAAAAAAAGCTTTTTGGAGATGGCAAAAAAGAGCGACACGTGGCAGTGACATTTTAACAGGAAGTCTGTGTGGGAGGCTTTAAATTTAATAAATCATATTTTTTTTGGTTTGCTGGAATTTGTAAAGTACTGTAAAGAAGCTAGTAAAAGCAAAAAGGATTGCGCTAGTGCCTAGAGACCTAAAGTAATTTTGCAAAGACACCAATTTCTCTCTCCTTTAGTTGAGTAAAATATGCCAGAGGTGTGCTTTAGATATCCTCAGTCATGTGCAGCAGCAGCCAAAAAAGCTAATGAAATCCTAAATTGCGTTAACAGAGGGATACAATTGAGATCAAGTGAGTACTAATATCACTCTATAAAGCCTTAGTAAGACCACACCTAGAGTAGTGCATCCAGTTTTGGTCACCACACTATAAATAAGGTGTTGAGACTCTAGAAAAAGTGCAGAGAAGAGCAACAAAGATAATTAGGGGGCTGGAGGCTAAAACATACGAAGAATGGTTATAGAAACTGGGCCTGGCTAGTCTAGTGAAGAGAAGGACCAGGGGAGACAGGAGAGCAGTGCTCCAATATTTGAGGGGCTGCCCCTGTGAGTAGAGGGGGGGTGAAAGCTATTTTCCAAAGCACTGGAAGGCCAGACAAGGAACAATGGATGGAAACTGATCAAGGAGAGATTTAACCTGCAAATAAGGAGAAACTTTCCGACAGCGAGAACCATCAACCCATGGAACAGAAGTTGCCCTCGGAAATGGTGGGAGCTTCATCCCTGGAAGCTTTCAAGAAGAGATTGGACTGCCATCTGTCAGAAATGGTGTAGGGTCTCCTGCTTAGGCGGGGGATTGGACTAGATGACCTACAGGATCCCTTCCAACTTTGATTATCTGTCTATTAAGTCTGAATAACTCTAACCCTAAACTACAAATCTAGGCAAGTCCTCGCTTAACAACCAATTGCATCAAGATGGTTCCCCGTTAGGACAAACTCAACCCCAAAAGGTTACAAATTTCAAGCAAGTCCTCAATGTACGACCAAAATTTCTGTGGCTTAAGCGAGAATTAAGTGAGTTTTGTCCCATTTTACGACCATTCTTGCCACCTTTGTTAAGTGAATCTCTGCAAGTTAGTGACATGGTTGCTAAGTGAATCTGGCTTCCCTACGGACTAGGGTTCTCAGAAGGGAATCACATAAGCCCCGGAATATGGCAACTGTCATAAGTATGAATCAGTTGTCAATCATCTGAATATATATTTGTTTTCTTAAGTTTTCACGGTACTTACATGTATGCTGTTCAGCTTCCTTCAGGTATTATCCCACGTCATTGTAGTTGTGCTTTTAAAGTTGTAG
>BHFT01038621.1:0-10989 GCA_004320025.1 Laticauda laticaudata
GTTGGCACAGAAAGAACATTCTTTGTTGTGCTTTTTTGATGATGTTTTTAATGTTAGGTCCATTTTAGGTCATGTGATATAGTGGAACCTAGAAATGTGAAGGCATCTTCCCAAGATGACAGATCATACAAACATCTAATTCAACAGAAGAAGTTCAAACTCTATGCTGCCTCCCTTCCTTCCTAAGCAGCTGAAGAAAATTGCTATGGGAGGAAAAAAGGAGAGAGAAAAGAAACATTTTCACCCAAACTGCATTTCTTTTAAAAATGGAGGCAATAGGCACAGACAGACAGGAAATCAGGACTTAGAGACTTAGACTTAAAATAACTTTATCATCACTCTGAATGTGACAATCTAATTGACATAGATTAAAATGAAATTTCATTGCATGCAGCTCTCAAAAGGTCACCACCTAATATGCACTACCTAAACATGACAAAATAAATAAACACAAAATTATGCATATACCCACATATATTGTGTGACATGCAGAAGCAACACAGTCTAGTTTGGATGTGTACATGTACATGGCAAGAGAAATGCATCCTTCAAGTTTACCGGATGGGAACCAAGCTGCTACAAAATCTAGCACTTCTGCTACAGATACTTTGAAAACTCTTCCCAGAGGGGAGCAAAAGAAACAGACCATACAGTTGGCATGTGGGGTCTCTAACAATGCTTTGAGCTTTAAGCACATAGCACTTATAAGCAGTATCCTGAATACCGGGAAGTGAATTTCCTATAATCTTCTATCTGAAGACTTTCTATCTGAAGCATTGCAGCCACCATACCAAACAGTGATGCAGTTAGTTAAAATGCTGTCTATTGTGCCTCTTTAAAAAGTGGCCAGAACAAAAGGAGAAATATGTGCTCTCTTCATCTGACACAGAAAATGCAGATGCTGGTTTGCACAAGGGAACAGGAAGGAACAAGACTGATACCATGATTAGATCCAGATTCTTTGTGTGTTCTTGTGCATTCTGAGTATTCCCTGTTATTTTGTTCATAATGAACATTCATCTCCTTAAAGGCTTGCATCAGTTATCTTGCTTTTTCCCCAAATTTAAAAATGAAAAAAATAACAAGATTAAACTCTACACACGCTCATCTGACCCTATTAATTCTTGATAGTGTACTCTGTTATTCACTAATCATAATTATTTCTAATAGAAATTCATTCTGTTGTCCCCTGTGCCTTTTCATTCAAGGAACAGAACAGATTTTTCTTTATGCTGCCAGTTCAATAATTGCAATCAATAATTAAAATCAATAAGGCTGTGGTTAGTGGCAACAAGACAAAGCCAATTAACATTTATCAAAAGGCATTCCTTTCTATTTTTTCTTTTAAACAGACATTTGCTGAGAAATAGCTTTATGCTTACAATCCAACCATTTAGCTGCATTTTCCTGACCCCTACCCCTCGACAACTTACTAGATATTCACACAGTTTCCATTTGGACACAATGCCACTTGGCCTGTGGTTACCCAAAGGCCAAAAATGAATTTGAATAATGTAAAGTGACATGAATTAATTCAGGAAAAGAAAAATGCAGCATTCTTCCATCCAATGTCTTTAGTTCGTAATGACACAATGAAGTCTAATAATGCAAAATATGTCTAGCTCTTTGTTGAGCTGTGGTAGGTTTGATACAGGGGTGGGCTTCAAATTCAAATTGGTGTGGCCATGGTGGGCGTGGCCTAGTCATCCTCCTGAACCGGGGGGGGGGGGNCTACAGACTCTGGAGGCTCTCTGGAAGCCGGAAACACTTCCCAAGCTTCCAGAAGGTCCATTTTTCATCCTCCCCAAGCCTCCATCCATGCCCTCCACTTCTCTGCATCCAAAGGAGGCCACGTAGGGACTCCTGTGGGGGAGCGGGGGGGGGGGCAGGACCAGCCACGTGTGGGATTTGGGGGTTCTCCAAACTGCACAGAATCTTAGCTAGGGGCTTCTCCCAAACCCCTGCAAACCCCCAGAAGCCCACCCCTGTTTGATATTTTCTGAGCTGGATGGTTTTCCTACAGATGTTTTGTTACCAAGCTGGATACTATCTTCAGTGCATTACTGAAAAAACACCAGGATTAGAAAACTTTAAGAACCCAACTTCATAAACTCAGTTGCCTCCATTCCCAAAACTCATATTTTTAGTGAATGGAGCAGTAGATAATTCAGATAACTCATAACAGCATAATACTTCAGGTAGGAAAGACACCTTCACTGGAGGTTTGAAACAGAGATTGGGTACTTTTTTGTCTGGATTTCTGCATTGGACAGAACCTTGGTGGCACAGTGGTTAGTGTGCAGTACTGCAGGCCACTTCTGCTGATTACCGGCTGCCTGCAATTTGGCAGTTCGAATCTCACCAAGGCCCAAGGTTAACTCATCCTTCCATCTTTCCGAGGTGGGTAAAATGAGGACCCAAATTGTTGGGGGCAATAGACTGACTCTCTAAATCCTCTTAGAGAGGGCTGTAAAGCACTATAAAGTGGTATATAAGTCTAAGTGCGATTGCTATGGAGTAGATCAGTATTTCTCAATCTTACTTCCTGGAAGATTTGTGGACTTCAAGTTCCAGAATTCCTCAACCAGCAGCCGAGCCCTATACCCAAGCCGAACTGCAACCCTAACCCTAACTTTAACCTAGTTCTATCCCTAAGAAAGCAAGCATGGTGTATAAACAAACTTTTAAGGAAATGTTTCTCAACCTTGGTCTCTTGAAGATGTGGGACTTCAACTTCCAGAATTCCTCAACCAGTAGCTTAACCCTAACCCTAACTCCAATCTCAATCCCAACTATAATCCTAACCCTAACCAAAAGAAAGCAAGCATAGCATAGGAATAAACCTCAGAGGCAATGTCTCTCAACTTTGACAACTTGAAAGTGTGTGGTTTTCAACTCCTAGAATTTCTAAGCCATCCTGGTTTGGCTGAGGAATTTTGGGAGTTGAAGTCCACATATCCTCAAGAGACCAAAGTTGAGAAACAATGGACCAGGCAATTTCAAAGTTCTCTTCCATCTCTTACGTTCTATGATACACAGAAGATATTATACAATTATTATAAGTGTTTCCTCCATCTCTACTAAAATAATTCAAGGAGTGAAATCAATACTCCTAAGAGTAACTATTTTAGAGGGGTCCTTGATGCTTTCTGAGCTTGGGTGTTTTCTTGCAAACATTTCATTACCCAAATTAGTATTTCTTTACTAAAGCAAGCAGAATTGATATATCATGAGCATTCCAAAACAGAGATGCTTATAAAGGGGAATATTTGTGGCTCAGAGTTAAATGAGGTGTCCTTAATACTCTCTGAGCTTGGTTGTTTTATGAAGTTACTGGGACAGTATGCTTTTTACAGAACCATGGTCACACTGCACCAACGATGGAAAGAGGATGTAAAATGGAGAGAAAACACTTGCCATCCGTTAGTTAATGCGATTTCAATCCGTTCTGTACTCACTGCCTCCATTTTTCATCCTCTCTATCCGTCCAGCATCGTCGACTGAGGTTCCATCCGCTCAAAAAGTTTTGAGCTGCTCAAAACTTTTTGAGCGGAAAGTGTATCAACGCATCCATTCTGCATCCGCGCAATGCATACGGGGAACAACTGTTCTAAATCCGTCGTCAATCCATTACGCGTCCGCTTATATCCGCTAGGCATCCGCTGCCGCATCCGCACAACTCAAATCCGCTCCAGCGGAAAATAGACACAGGGAGGAAGCGAAATGGACGTGGAACGGAATGCGCAGTGTTAGTAGCACGGACAGAGAAAAGGATGAAAGCGGATGCAGCTCGCAAAGAAAGCATTTAAAATGGAAAAAACGTTCGCAGAGGGGACCTACTCTCGGATATTAAGGATGTCTAGAGGATGCCTAGAGGATGCAAAAGGACACCTAGTGGAAAACCTATATTGCCGATAAAAAGGGGGTAGGAACTCACCTGAAATCTCACTTTCAAGTCTAGCAGCCCCCTGTGCAGGCCTCTGCAGCACTTCATTCTGGCTTCTTGCTCTTCCACAGTATCCAGTGATGTCCACCATGGATCATAACACAACTCCTTTTGGTAGCCATCATTCTGCAATAGTGCCATCTACAGGCACTTTCAACTGTTCTACAGGAAGAAAAGGAGGCGGCCAAGAAATGTCTGGGTCGAAGATGGATCGGGGAGAAGAGCAGAGTTACGCGACTGTACAACAAGCTGATGGTGGAGCTGAGGAACGAAGACCTCGTGCATTCCAGAACTTCATGAGGATGCCTCCAGCCATGTTTTGACGAATTGTGGATGTGGCTGACACCCAGGTTGACCAAGCAGAGCACCAATTTCTGGCCCAGCCTGGACCCTGGCTCAAGGTGCACTGACTCTGCGCCACCTGGCCTCAGGGACCACCTACCAGGAGCATGCAGTATGGCTGGAGGGTGCCACACAACACCATCAGCATTGTGGTCAGAGAAGTGGTGCAGGCCATCATTGAAAATACCTGGAGGAGCTCCTCCAGTGCTCCTCCACTGAAGCAAGGCTGGAAGAAAGTTGCAGGAGCAGTGGTATCAGAAGTGGATACCCATCCCAGAGGTATCGCTGCCCATCCCACAGCTATTACCCATCACAAAGGTATCCCTGCCCATCCCAACAGCTATTACCCAACCCAAAGGTTATACCTGCTCATCCCACTGCTATCCTTACCCATCCCACAAGCATGCAAAGGCTTAAACCATTTCTAAAAGTTTCCACCAAGACTTTATTGACAAAAATAAATGAAGCAAGTGTGTGAAGCAAAGATAATTCTTTTTAATAACAAGCTGTAAAAAGAAAAATGACCCAAGTCAAGTGTCCAAAGCAAAAATAAACTTAACAGGTAGCCACCAGTCTCTGGCACTCTTCTTGGTCACTAGGAGGCGTGCCCAGTCTCAGGGGTGAAGGGTCCAGGTGCTGTGTGAGGTGGCTGCTGCTGGTAGTGCTGGTCTGAAGCGCCATTGGGGTGCCTGGCCCCAAGAGGACAACAGGGGACAGTCGTGTTGAGGAAGCTCTCAGAGAGCTGGCTCAGTCAGGTGATGTTGAGAGCCCCTTCCTCCTTGCCATGGGGTGTCAGCCCCAATACAGATGACAGATGTACTGAGGCGGGCTTGGCTGTGGGGTGGAGGAAGGAGCAGTGTAGTGGGGCTGTCTGGTCTGCAGCTGGGTGAGGACTGGCGATGGTGGGCATCGGTGGCGTCAGGTGGCATCGGTGCATCGGTGGCATCAGTGGCACCGGTGGCGTCCGATGTACCTGTGCCTTGACTGAGAAGGGCTGCCCTTGCTGCTGGACCTCCTGGTAGCCATAGCCTTGGTAGGGTAGGGCCTGTGGAAAAGCCTTGAAGGCAGTGACATCACCTGAGGTGGAGGAGCAGGCCTGGACTGGGTGGGAGCTGGTTCAGCTTGGTCTGGAGGGTTGTGAAGAAGATCGGTGATCCTGTCCTTCCTACCACCTGTACTGGGGTTCCAACATGTTCCTGAGAGGTCTGGTTGACATAGGTGAGAAGGGCTTGCGGGTTGGAGGATGGGGCATCGGTGTGTGTACCAGCTGACAGAGGAGATCTACGCTGCTCCTGATCAGGTGTCCCTGATCTCCAGCAGGACAGTGTGCTCTGCCCCTCTGGTCTGCCTCTCTGCCTTCGGTGGAAGTGGGAGCTGGGGGTGGATGCGGGTTGGGCTGTGGTAGAGGTGCCCTCTCCTTGCTCCCACTGCGTCAGGGGGTCCTCCACGCGCTCCGCCACGGGGAGTGCAGCTGTCGGGGAGGTCTCTGTCGTGGATGTTCCACAGATACATGTCTGGACACAGGAGCTGACTCTTGCCAGAAGAGGACTGGGTCTCTGCGGGCTGCCTGAGAGAGAGGTGTTGTGAGAGGGTCTGCTCCTCGTGGCGGATCTCACCTCCAAGAAGCTGCACTTGGCCATCACGTAGATCTCTCGGTCCATCAGCTTGACCACGGCCTGGCCAGATTTCTTGAGGTGCAGGCCTTTCCCGTACCAGGTGTGCATGTGCTTCCACCAGCCGAGGAGCCCCCTCCGAAGTGTTAGCCCAGGCTCTCCACCTTCCCTCTCCAAGCAGCCTGCCTCCTTTTGGTGTCTCGATAGAGCCTGTGTCCCTTCCGCCATAGATACTCGTTCTCCCTCAGACATTCCAGCACCTCATCCTCATGTTCCTCTTCGATTGTGTATTGCCTCCTCTCCTGTTTCACACATCTGCTTCTTCCTCCCTTTGGCAGGGCCATATGCGGGCCCTCATCAGCAGGGCTTCGAGGTGTAGGGGATGCTCCTCCACACCAGCAGCAGCAGCAGCAACAAGAACAGTAGGCAGCAAAAGCAGGACAGCAGCACCAGCAGCACCAGCAGCAGCACCAGGATCAGCAGCCACCAGCAGCACCAGCAGCACCAGCAGCACCAGCAGCACCAGCAGCACCAGCTGGACCAGGAGACATGAGCAGAGAGCACCAGCAGCACCCAGGAGCACGAGCAGGACCAGGACAACCAGCAGGACCAGGACCACCAGCCAGGACCAGGACCACCAGCAGGACCAGCAGGACCAGGAGCAGCACCAGCAGATAAGCACCAGCATTATCACCAGCACCAGGAGCAGTGCCAGCAGAGTAAGCACCAGCAGAAGCACCACCACCAGAAGCTAGTGCCAGCAGAGTAAGCACCAGCAGAAGCACCAGAGCACCAGGAGCAAGTGCCAGCAGAGTAAGCACCAGCAGAGAACACCAGCACCAGGAGCGTCATGCCAGCAGAGTAAGCACCAGCAGAAGCACCACCTACCAGAAGCAGCATCAGCCAGAGTTAAGCACCAGCAGAAGCATCACCTCCAGAAGCAGCATCAGCAGAAGCCCCAGCACCAGAAGAGCGAGCCCGGGCAGCAGAAGCCCCAGCAGAAGCAGGGTCAGGGCCAGGGGGTGGGAGGGTGGCCCTGTCTCTCTTGCCAGGGCTGGCAGCAGATGCAGAGCTTCCCTTTCTTCCCCATGGTTGTTGGGTTGCTGGCTGGCTGGCTGGCTGGCTGGAGCTGTGTTCTGGCAGCAGGTCTTTCCTCTGAATGGTGAACCTGCTTGCGAGTAGCTTCCCCTTATATCCGCCGGGGCTGACGGCAATGCATCCTCGCCCGCCATGCGCAGTGAATGCTAGGCATCCGCTAGGGTTCCGCTAGGGTTCCGCTAGGGTTCCGCCCTGCATACTGCTTCATCGCTACGCGTCCACTCTGCATCCGCACTTTTCCGTTCCGCGTCCGCTTTGCTGTGCTCCCCCAGAAGCCTTTGCGGATGTGCCATCCGCTCCCATTCGCTTCCATCCGCTAGGCTTCTGTGGAGCCTCCGCTTTCCATCCACCCTACATCCTCCCCCCGTCCATTCCTTTTCTGTGTTGTCTGCTCTGGTTATGCAAATTCGGGGGCACTTTTGAGAGTGGATAACAACAGAGGAACAATTTTTAGCTCAATGGAACATTTTGCTCATCCGCTGTGTCCTTTTTACAAATGTTTTGCATCCGTCGGCCAGTGTGACAGGGCCTTTACCTGTTCCGTTTGGAAATAAGGTGTGTGAGACTGGATTCCCACAAACAGCTCTTTTATTAACAAGTAAAGCAACTAGTAACGGAACAACAGTCCAAGCCACGGCAGCCCTTCTTATAGCGGCTTGCTCGCGGCTTGTGGCCAATGACAGTAGTTTAAGTCTTCCCACCATCCGGCGGGCCAATCAGAATGATTCCTAAGTAACCAATCCAAGAACGGCCTTCTCGGCCAATCAGTTTGAGGTATTTGGAGTCTACCAAGTTCTATGCACAACATTACCCAAATATCCATGCTTGATAATTTTGGTATAGAAATAGCACGGAGACATATACTGTTTTAGAGTGCTTTACAGCCCTTTTTAAATGGTTTATGGAGTCAGCCTATTGCCCTCAACAATCTGGGTCCTTGTTTTACCCATCTCGGAAGGAGGGAAGGCTGAGTCAACCTTAAGCCTGGTGAGATTTGAACTGCCAAATTGCAGGCAGCCAGCAGGCAGCAGAAGTAACCTACAGTAATACACTCTAACCACTGTGCCACCGTGGCTCATACAGTAATGTTCCCAAAGTGAATAACTACCTGTTAAAACAAAGCTTAAAATGGGAAACAAAGATTAAAAAAAAAATCTTCAAAATTAAGTGTGTAATTCTAAAGCCTCTATAATTATCAAGACACATGCTTTTAAAAGCTTCATCTTCATCCTTCAAGCAATGCTTTGAGTGAGCCATCACCAAACGCCACTATTGCTACAAATAAAATGCTCGGTTAAGGACCACTGAATAATTAAGGAGTGCATCTGCAGAGGTGAATGGCTTTGACGTGTTCAATATGGCATGATCTCTTGTGGTTAACAGCTTACTGCATTAAATGCAAGAGAACAAGATAATCCTCTTCATGCTTTGCTTATGCCAAGTAAATCAGAATGGCACACTATATGGTCAAAGATAAGTACTTTAAAGCACATTCCATCTCTGGGATTGTTGATGGACACCATTCCAAATATTAACCATCGGATTAACATTGACACTTGCTAAAGTTCACCTATTTGGGCATGCCCTTGTGTTGAGCTTCACTTGTGGCAAGCATAGCAAACTGATGGCCATTGCTATCTTCTGGAAGTTCCTTTTGGAAATGTTTACCGATATACAGTCATTTTCATCCTTGAGACTTCTCATGATTCTTCCTTCTAAGTACTAAGAGGTAACAAATTAAATCTGAAACAAAATATCCAACCATTAAAGCCAAAGCAATATGAAAGTATCTCAAGCACCTCAAAATTAAAAGATTTTAAAATCAGAAGATTTGCATTTGAAAGGCCTATATAAAGTTATTTGCCTAGGGCTGTGTTGACCGAGAAATGGAGATTTCTTCAATGGAACCAGAGAAGAGTTCAGTTCATACAACACATTTATCTAGATTCTGAATTAACCCCTTTTCTTGGTTCCCATGACATTCTGATCCCAACTAAGAGTTTATCTCACCAAGCATAACCCTATCCAAGCTTGTTATATTGTGCCAAGACACCTGCTTTGGTTGATCTATTGCAGTGTTTCTCAACCTTAACAACTTTAAGATGAATGGACTTCAACTTCAGCTGAGGAATTATGGGAATTGAGCTCCACACATGCTGGCTGAGGAATTCTGGGAACTGAACTCCACACATCTTATAGTAGCCAAGAGAAATACTGATCTATTGTGAGAACACAATTACTCCTCATTGCTTGCCTACTCTGTGAAAATTATTTGTCCTTCAGAGTAAAATAAATGGATCATGTTGGCAACTCATACTGTCTGAAGAGGAGGAGCAGCATTGGTACTTGCCCGCCATAAATTGCCAGTCCATCCTGCAATAAAAACTGTACAACTGGGTAATAACTGTAAAGGATTAGCTCTGGGGCCCTCTATAAATAAAGTCATGAATTGGAGTGAAATGGACCCACAAAGTTCCTTTACAACTGCTTTCTTTACAACAGGCCTAGAAAACTGGTGACTTAGCAGTTAAGTGAATTCATTAAGGCTGGGGAAATAGTTCAGTCTGCAAATTTTACTCGCGGAAAGTAGTAGATAATGAGGGTAGAAATGCATTGATGTGAGAAAAGGGGCTGAAAATTACTTCTCCCAATTCATAATTATGCAAAAATAATAATAATAATAATAATAATAATAATAATAATAATAATAATAATAATAATAATAATAAAAAAAGTCAGTGTTTCTCTGCCAACGTGAATGAAATAAAGCTCACACTCCTATATGCTCCAAGCAAGGCCATTGGTCTGAAATATCAGGGTAAGTATTCTGTCTGAAATAAAGAAGAAATGCTGGCAAGGGCCAGAGAGAAGACACAAAAGAAAGAGTAACACAGGTGAGGCCATGGGTTTCTTATTCTGGAGAAGCCCATCAGTGAATTTAATTGAGCACTTCATGTTTACATGATAGAGGAATCTAGACAGACCCAAACAACATATTGTCATTCCTTTGGATTAACAGAATAACAGGATTGGAAGGGACCTTGGAGGTCTTCTAGTCAAAGCCCTTTTCAAGGAGCAAACCCTCTATCATTTCTGACAGATGGTTGTCCAATCTCTTCTTAAAAACCTCCAGTGCACCTACAACTTCTGGGAGCAAGTCATTCCATTGATTAATTGTTCTAGCTATCAAGAAATTTCTCCTTCGTTCTAGGTCGCTTTTCTCCTTGATTAGTTACCATTCATTGTTTCTTGTCCTGCCTTCTTGTGCTTTGGAGAATAGGTTGGTCCCTTCTTATTTCTGGCAGCCCCTGAGATATTGGAACGCTGCTTTCATCTCACCCCTAGTCCTTCTTTTCATAAGACTAGACATACCCAGTTCCTGCAACTGTTCTTCATATGTTGTCATTTGGCCGGCAGTTCCAGTGTCAAGGCTCCACACCACTGTGTTCCTTGAAGACTCCTCACACCTTCTGTGACTTTTCCAATAACAGTCTTGTAAGCCAGATAGGACCTAAAGATAACCAACAGCTTCTGTGACTGAGAACAAACATGAATTCACATAGTCTGACATTTAATCCTACTGTATTCTGGTTCTCCATTAAAAATTCCCTACAGTTTCAGTTAATAGTGTTGGAGAAACATCATGGAAGGTTTAAAATGGCAGCTTACGTTGTAGCCTTCATCAGGTTTAAGGGAAGGGGTGGAATTCAACCAGTTTGAACCAGTTCTACAGAACTGGTCGATACAATTCTGTACAGTTCAGAGAACCAGCAAATTGTGCCACTGACTGACCCCTCCCCCCTCCTGTTGGATTTCGGCTTTCTAGCTAAATCTAAATCGCTGTTGTCCTGTTTTGCCTTCACCCAGGAGGCTTTCCTGAGGCCCAGTCGGGGTGGTATTCAGGGGATTTGCAGGTGGGGGAGAAGTGGCCTGAGAGCAGAGCCGAACCTTCCTTAGGACTGAAGCTTCTATTTTTCAGTGCAGACTCAG
>BHFT01038622.1:0-24609 GCA_004320025.1 Laticauda laticaudata
CCAACGGATGGCAAGCTTTTTTGTCTGTTTTACATCCTCTTTGCATCCGTTGGTGCAGTGTGACAGGGGCTTTAGCTCTTTAGGGCCCTAATTTGGGCAATGTGAAGTGACCCACTATATTTGGACAGCTGTGAAGCAACAGCAAATGGTTATGCAATTTATTATTATTGTGGTATCACTGTCATGAGAAGCTGTTTTGATATTTTCTTATATTTTGTGTCAAAATAATTGGCCGTACCTCAGGCAATCAGATATCTTGGGCCAGTTATACACAGGGAATTAGGGAATACATAGTTACACACTCTCTTTTCTCTGGTTTTCAACCAGTTAAGCAAGAGTTACCGCATTTTACTTATTTATTTTTATTTTATTTTATTTGGTTTGTCAATTGCTTACAAGATAATAGGTATAAGTAAAAACATAGTTACGAATATATGAATACATATAAGAAAAATCAAAGAAACAATAGGACAGGAATGATCGACACGTTGGTGCACTTATGCACGCCCCCTAGAGACCTCTTTGGAAAGGGGTGAGGTCAATAATAGACAGTCTAAAGTTAAAGTTTTTGGGGTTTGGGGAAGAAACCACAGAGTCAGGTACAGTATTCCAGACATTGACCACTCTGTTGCTGAAGTCGTATCTCTCTGCTACCCAATTTGCAACCGAAACATGAGAGCCAAATTCTTGTTTTTCTCTGTTGGCTTTAATTTCCAGTTAAAGGTGCTGACAATTTGGATAAAGGTATTTCCACTGGACAGGGTAATCCAAACATGGCAACCTTTCATAGATTTTTACAGTACAAACAAACAAGAAGTAAATTTACTTCTTCTTCCCATAAACATCCAACTAAATTTTGTTAGTTTTATGATGGTCTACTCACGAGAGACTATAACTCAGATTCCACAATTTAAACATGTTGATTGGTTGATGGTCCTAATTACTAGGTAAGATGTCACAGAGGACTAAGGAGACTAGGTTCAAGTCCACATTTAGTTTAATAATTTTGGACCAATAACTATATTTAAACATCCTAAAGCCCCTGTCCCACTGCACCAACGGATGCGAAGAGGATGTAAAACGTTAAAAAAAGCTTGCCATCCGTTGGAAAACGCGATGCATCCGTTGTGTACTCACTGCATACGTGTTTCATATGCTCTCTCCTTTGAGCGTCCGTCCACTGAGATTTCATCCGCTCAAGAAGATTTGAGCTGCACAAAACTTTTTGAGTGGATGAACTTTCCACTGTGTACGATGTAAATCCGTGACATCCGAGCAACAAATGTTCTATGTCCGTTTATCATCCGTTAAACGTCCACTGTATCCTCTCTGCATCCTCTGGGCATCCCCTCAACTCACATCTGCTGCAGCTGAAAACGGAAAGAGGGAGGAAACAAAAGGTACACGGAATGTCTACACAGCGTTAGTAGCACGGAAATAGAAAGGATGAGCAGTGAACGCTTTGCATCCTATATACATCCTCTAGGCTTCCTATGAACATCCATTTAACATCTCCACTACATACTACCCACGTCCGTTCTTTTCCTTTCTTTTCCGTTCTGTTTATGCAAATTTTTGCCACTTTTTGGAGGCGGATGACAACAGATGGAGCACCCCCAAAATTTTGCTCGTCTGCTGTGTCCTTTTTGCATACGTTTTGCATCCGTCAGCCAGTGGGACCTAGCCTTTTAACTGAAAAGGCAAAATTGGGTTCAGAGAAGTTAGCTGCACAAAATAAATAAAATATCGGAACCCTACATTATGAACATATTATACCAAATTCACAACGAAGAATTCCCCACATTCACTCATTTCACTGGTCAGGTTTAACAAAAGAGGCCAAAAAAGAGAAGTGGGATTAGGATAAACTGAATGAATGAATTTGTATGCAATGCTTTGATTTCCATCCTGCAAAGAATATCCGATAAAAATTGAACATAAAAGGTATCCTCTGTAAAAGAGAAAAAGGAAGAAGAGACTAAATTCTCACTCTTGGATTTTTAAATCCACATCGATGTTGTATGTTGTCATGTAAACATTATTAGTATTGAGTATTATATACCAATACATTATTAGTATTGATTATTAGTACTGGCGTCCTTCTCCGGATGAAGATTGGTGACGGGTCATCCTTTATTTGACAGACCTTTCTGTGTTTTCTCTCTTTCAAATCACGACCTCTTTAATTTGGGATGAGCTGCCGCTCCTTGTGTAGAAACTGCGGCTCGCTGACTAAGCTGCGCGCGCGGGGGGGGGGAAAGAAAGGTCGCAAAGAGAAACCACGTGGATTCTGTCGCAGGCCTGTTATTTTCCACTTCGCGCGCGGGGAGGGGGGGGGGAGAAATAAAACAACAAAGTTCAGGAAAGCAACAGGATAACCCGTCGACGGATTAATATTCACGAAGCCGGTGATGTCATGAGCGGGAGAGCCGTGGCCTCCCGAAAGCGCCATTTCCTGGAGGGGGAAGCGAGAAGCCGCTGCCAAGACTTGGAGAAGGAAGTCGCGGCGGCCGAAGGAGGGAGCTGCGCGCCGGGCCAAGCTCAACTCGCTCGGCGGGCCCGACGAACTCTGTGCACCGCGGGAGGGAGGCCGGCAGGGGAGGGGAAACCTTCCCGACTTGTTGGCCACAAGCCGTGGGAAGAGGGAACAGAGCCGCCGCTGGTTGGGTGCCCGGCGCTGCCATCTCCAGCCGCTTCTCCTTTTCCCGGCTTGCCGGGCGCGAAGGCGTGGGCGCCGAGCCCCTCTTCGCGCCCAGAGTGAGGGGGCGCGGACCGGCAGCTTTCTCTTCCAGGGAAGGGGCGTCGTCGGTTTCCCTCCCGCTTTCCCCGCTCCCTTGCTGCTTTGCCGCCCGCCCGTTCTCCCTTTGCCCTCGCCTCCCTTTCCTCCCCGGCTTTGAATTTTGGGGTCTGAGGCGAGACGGGCGCTTTGGTGGAGGTCGCTGGGAGGATGGTGACAAAGAGGATGAGGGGGAAGAGATGGAGATGAAGCAGACGATGCGGATGCGGGGACTCCTGTTGCTGTTGCCGGCACTGTGGGCTCTGTTTTCGCGGGACTTCAGGGCTGTCACAGGTAAGGAGATGCCGCTCCTCCGAGTTCCCTCTCGGCCACGGGGGGACGGCAACCGACTCTCGACTTGATTTTGATTTTGATTTTGATTTTGATTTTAAACCAGTTTTTGCCCCTCTCAACGCTCTCCCGCCCGCTTGGTTTTACGTTTCCCAAGCGGGTGCGCTCCAGGTCCGAGGCTCTTGTTGATTCTCCGTCATCCAGGTCACGGTTGTCCCAATGTTGCCGCTTTTTCCAGAGGCAACTGGACTATTCGGGGTTTTCTTCGGCTTCTGAGCTGAAGCTTCTTGGATGAGAAGCGAAACGTCTTCAGAGAAAAAACAAAAAACAGCAGAAACTCCAGTTTGCCTCTTGAAAAAGCGGCAACGTTGGGACATTGTTGGGCTCTGTATGGGTCGCTTCTGTTCTGCAGCTGAGCGGACGAAACAGCACAACGGGGTTTGCGATGGCTTTGGAGTGGGAGCCTTTCGCCTTTCCGGCTCTCCTGTTCTGATGTCCCTTCTTTAAAAAATAAATAAGTAAACAAACAAATGCAAGTAGAGTAAACTCCCATTGATAGTTTTCTTCTTCCTCAGAAGGGCCTTCCAGGAGGAGATAAGGTCTCTCTGCTGCCCCACAGAAGTTACAATTATTTTCTTATCTACTCCCAGTGCTGTGAGACTGGCTTGCGTCTTTCCTCGTTGGCGCTGAAACAAATGACAACATTTAAGGAAACTGTCTTTCATTGTTTATATTTTTTTTTTAAAAAAAAATCCTGGTGTTTCTTTGTTTTGTTTTTATGATTATTTTGTAGATGGTAGTGATTTCATGCCCATCCGTGCACACTGTCCAGCTGAACCAATAATTTTGATTGCCAGGAATTTGACTCTTCCCTTCCACTTCATTGCCTGTTATTTTCCCAATGACATTATTTGCAGAGTCCTTGGGAGATTTAGGACTTCACTGCTGTAAAGATCCTTCCCATTCAATGCTTCCTAATTGGATGCATTTGCCCAATTCTAAGTGGAATGTCAAGTAAGAAGTCCTTATGGTCACTGCAGGATGGCCTCATCTTTGTAGAGGTTTTAAGTGAGGGTTTGATTGGATTAGCACACTTGAAGGTTGATAAAGTCACACCTCGTGAGAATGCTTATTCACAGATATTTAGCATAAAATATATTTAAAGGTTTTGCCCTTAAAGCCAGGCTCTATTATCAGGCCAGAGTGGGTAACCTGTGACTCTTCAGTAGTTTGGAAGTGCAATTCCAATTGTTGCATCACTCGCCAGGGTGCCAAGGTTTTTGAGAGTTGTAATTCATTCACGTCTGGAATGCCATAGATTCCTCGGGCAGCTCTCCCAGGTAGATGAAGTTATGGATGGTAAAAGGGCAGTGATTTGTTTCTTTTTATTGTATGTTTTGCTGGTATGGCAGAAGGGGAAGATCCTTTGGAGGTTTCTGTCCATGTACCAAAATAATGATGACTTCAGGTGCAATGGCTAGCTAAGGTCCATAGGTGGTTGCAAGCACGCTTTGGCGCTACATCTCAGGCAGCAAAATATTTTGCCCTGCCATCTATTAGAATAAGAATCATTGGCTATTTTAGTACTTCTTTATTGCGTCAACATCATAAGCATAATTGAGGTCTTTGGCAGCTCTATTTATATTTCCAAAATTGAATATTGGCTACAGCTCTTGAACATAAGGGTATCATTTTTCTCTGTGTGACTTTACCCCAAGCATTCATCTTTATAGAAAGGCAGGAGGCTAAAAAAACCTGTTTACTTCTTCTACAAGTGGTCATAAATATACTGCTGACACAATGTTTTGTAGAATTTGAACCTCTATACATCATCCTTTATATATCTCATTAATGCTTTTGTGAAATACTGATAGAAATAATGTTCTATCAAGATCCCTATTGAAATGTCACAAATGCACAAATAAATTGATTTTCCGATTAATCATTAACATTTGTAAAATTCTTGAAATTAATATTTCATTTTCTAATCCAGAACATGTTACAATTTGGAAGACATTTATTATGGAGCAGCTCTATTATTGTAACCCTCCCATTCTGTTGGTGAATTATTGTAGTTTGGAACTATACATGTTGTCACTGGGTCATGAACTAATAATTCCATGTGGAATCCATCTGTTTTCAGTTTCCAAAGTTAGCTGGTTAATGTGACTGACTGAATGAGGGCTGATGTCAGTATTGAGTCAAAATAATCTGTGGGTAGAAAATAAGAACATATTTATAAGGACATAAATAGAATTAAAAAATAAAAAAAATCTGAAAGAAAAACAGTAACGTTGATTCTTTGACATAATTTAGGTTTGTGGGTCAGAAACCATCTGGATATTTTCTTCTGGGAAAATGTTTTTGAGAGTTAATGTGGATCTTATTTTACTTGCAGACTCAGATCATACCTAGTATCTGGAAAGCATCCAGATCCTTCCATATCTATGGACTCTGTAACTGTAGTCCTCGGTTGTATCTCTTTTGGGCAGTACAATCTGTGTAGTGGTTAAGGCATCAGGCAAGAAACCAGGAGACTGTGAGTTCTAGTCCAACCTTAGAATGAAAGTTGACTGGGTGACTTAGGGCCATTCATTCTCTGTCAGCATAACCTGCATTGCAGGGTTGTTGTGTGGAAAATAGGAGGAGGAGGATGGAGAACTGTATGTATTTGCTGACTTGAGTTATCTATAAAAATAATAAAGGCCAGATATACATGATAGATAGATGATAGAAAAGGGAAAATAAATAAGAGGGAGAAAGAGAGAGAGAGAGAGAAAGAAAGAAAGAAAGAAAGAAAGAAAGAAAGAAAGAAAGAAAAAAAGAAAGAAAGAAAGAAAGAAAGAAAGAAAGAAAGAAAGAAAGAAAGAAAGAAAGAAAGAAAGAAAGATTAATTAGAATCACTACAGGAGCGTGTTGAAAATGCTGAGGTTTTTGAGGTTCCTCTAAACTTGAACCATGCATCTTTTGGACTAGGAAGTGTCCATCAGTTATAGTTGCCACTGATAATGTGTGAGTTTTGCAAAAATTTTCACTATACAAACACGCTGATGAGTTTTACACCTGTAATGGAGTCATCAACTTTGAAATACTTTCCAAGTCAGGTTTCCCCAACCTGGTATACCACTGATGTGGTCAAAGTACCATGTTCAGAATTCTGGGAATTATATTTGCAATATAGCATGAGGATCTAGGTTAAGGATGCCTGTTCCAAATTCAAGCAAACCTACATTGTGGCCTTACATATCTGCCATCTAATACAATGGTCATTAGAAGAATATTCCTCTGATAGACATACACTTCCATCTCCTTTTCTCCCTTTTAAGGATCCCAATATTTGCTAGCAGTAAAGAATGTTTGCCAAAGCAAAAAGTTCATATGCTACACTGCAAAAACATCTAGAAAGACTTGATAGTTAATTGTTTCACATAGCTGATAGCTGCATAAGTGAAATATCTTGCCTTATTTGAAAGAGAATTGTTTTTTACTGGTGAGTGAAAACTGGTCGGGATTTATGTTATGCTGTGCAATTTCTTTTGTGTATTTCTCATATCTACACCCAATTGTTTAGGCAGCTTTTATTTGGTTAATAAAGGTATAGAATTAAAGGTGCTCTGAATGCAAAAGAATTGTTAAGCTATTGAAGCAACAGTTGTGTGTACATAGATGCACACATGTGAATGAATGCTGTGCTTTTCCATAGAAAATATATACCTACCCTATGATCTTTCCAAAATTACCAATGCCTTAAGAGGTTATTCATTTTCTATAGTCAAAAGCCAAAAATATATTGTACCTTATTTTTTCCTTTCTTTGTTATTGTTGTTCCTTATGCAAGGCTCTCCATCAAATATGAAACACACTTTGCTTACTTAAGATTTCAACAAGAATGGTAATTTAAATCTGAAGTTGTCTGCAAAGATAGCTCTATTTGTTCATGATTATCTGTTTTAGCAAGTGGATTCCTGGAAGACTGAGCAGTTTTGCGATTGCAAAATATTGCCTTTATTTCATAAGGCTGTCATTTTAGAAGGCTACTTTTTGTATATATGGCATGGTCATAGAACAACTAGCAGAAATTCTGTTGCTTCAAAACGATACACACTGAGAGGGAGGATGTTTTCTGCCACATGCCCACACGCACAAACACACACAATTTAATCTCATTTGTTGAATTAAATAATAAGGGGTTAGATCATGTTTCCGAGTGTGTGATTAATTCCTTAGCCCAGCTACAAAAAAGTGCTGTGTCTAAACGTAGTGTATTTTGCCAGCTTCACTGCTCTTAGCAATTTATTTAAGTTAAACGAACAACAAAGAAAACATTACAACGAAAATGGCATGGGAACTACTGGTTTTACTGGCTGTTAAGCCAGTTGAAATCCATAATAGAGCAAAATGCTTTTATTCTGCTGAGGTTCCTTAGTTTCACAAGTGTGATTTTCTTTATTTTGATGTAATGTGTTTATATTGCATACCAATATACTTTAAGCAATTTACAACACTACAGTAAAATAACATAAAGCAAAATAAGAAATAAAATACAGATATGAACTGGAAAAAAAGAGCAAAACTGGCTGCAATATAAAACAACTATGGGAGATTAGTACAAAGTGTTTTAAAATCCCTAAAAGGTTTTATGATCAAAAAAAATGGAAAAATAAAAACTCAACTTTCCACTAGAATGCAATGGGGTTGCTTAGTGCACATCTCTGCAGGAAGCAATCTGTAACATAGGTATCGTAATTAAAAAGACTCTCCACCAAATCTTACTATGTAGTCTGTGCTAAACTTTGTAGCATGTCCTGATATTAGAACTTCAGCAAAAATGTTCTGTACAGTAGTTGGAAAATTTTGACAGAATGTGCTATAGATGTTGCTGCTACATGTGTTGCTGCTGTACACATTGTCTTCAGCTACTGCACAGTATAATTCCGAACCTATGGCGAACCTATGCCACACTTGCTGGAAGTGGTACGCAGAGCCTATTCCACCAGCACACGAGAGGTCGCCCAGAAGAGCCCCACTGCACATGCACATGCACGCCACCGCCCGACAGCTGATTGTCGGGTATCTGGCATACATGCACAGGAGGCGGAGGGGGGTGTATGGGAGACATGCTCACATGCACAGGGGTGGCTGTGCATGAGAGGATCGCACATGAATGCTCAGATGCGCTGTATGAAGGGGGAATCACCCGTGCATGCATCGGGGGTGTTGGGGGGCAACACATATTGCCTTCTGGGTGCTGGCACACAAGCGCATGCAAGCGAGCGCGCACGCAATGATCGGCACAAGAGCCGAAAAAGGTTAGCCACCATTGATATAGTCTATCCCTCCCTCCCTCCCTTCTTCCCTCCCTTTCCTCCTTCCTATACACTAACTTTCAATCTGTTTGGCAGTCAAAGAATCTTACAACTGAAAAGAAAATTCAAATTCAAATATAAACAAACCAATAAAAACCAGTCAAAACAATTAATATTAAGTTAAAATTTTAATGTTGGTTAAATCGAAATGTTTTACTAAATGCTTGATGGAAGAGATTATTACTTCCAATAGAAGAGAACAGATGTAGCTCAGAGTTGAGTCTGATGTTCTGGTGTTCTCTGAACATGGTTGTTTGCTTGTAGACATTCCATTACCCAACTAGGCAACATCATCAGTGCTAGTGAGTGTGGTGTTTTCTCACTGTTTATATACAGTAGTTTGCCCTTCCATTTTAGTGGGGATGTGATTTCTCCTTGGTAGGTCCTTTTTTGGGTGTGGGTTGCTGGAGAAGAACCAGAGAACACAGTCACTCCAGCATCCAACCCCGAAATGAGCAAGGATTAACACCAGTCAAAGCAGTCAAGCAGAGTGGGGATTTGGGGATTTTGTATAAAATTTTAACCGTTGTAAGCCACTCGGAGTCACCATTGGGTGAATTGGGTGACCAATGACCAATGTAAATTTGTTTTTTTAAAAAAACTATCAAGGAGAAAAACTCCATCAATATTGGCAGGGCAAGCATTTACTTAAGGCTAGGTCACACTGGCCGACGGTGGCGCGGAACAAAACATATGTAAAAAGGACACAGTGGATGAGCAAATTTTCCATCCATTGTTGTCCACTCTCAAAAGTGCCCCAAATTTTGCATAAACAGAGCGGACAACAACGGAAAGGAACGGACGTGGGGAGGATGTAGCGGGGATGTAAAGCGGACGTTCGTAGGAAGCCTAGCGGATGGAGCGGATGACACATCCGCAGGGCTTCCGGGGGAGAACAGTGAAGCGGATGTGTAGCGGAAGAAACGGATGCCTAGCGGATCCTAGCGGATGCAAAGCGTTCACTGCGCATGTGGGGAGGATGAATTGCGCAAGCTCCTGAGGATATAAAAGGATGCAGCTCGCAAGCAGGTCACCATTCAGAGGAAAGACCTGCTGCCAGAGACATCTTGAGAGAAACCACGGGGAAGAAGAGGAAGCCTGTGCCTACTCCTGCCAGCCCTGGCAAGAAGGACAGACCCACCATCCACCCCCTGGCACTGACTGAAGCCTGCTGGTGCTGCTGCTACTGGTGGCTCACTGGCTGTTGCTGCTGCTTGGTGCTTCTCCTGCTGGTGCTGCTGATGGTTGCTCTCTGCTGCTCTCTGCTGCTGGTGCTCTCCTTGCTGCTGGCTTCTCCTGCTCCTGCTTCTGGTGGTGGTGGTGCTTCTCCTGCTGCTGCTGCTGTGTGGTGGAACAGCCCCAAGGCCCTCAAAGCCCTGCTGCTGAAGGCCCTGAAGCCCCTGGCCAGAGGGAGGAAGATGGCAAGGCAAGGAGAAGGGGAGATAGCAAACAGTACTCCATTTTCTCGAGGACCATGATGAGGAGTGCTGGAATGTGCTGAGGAGAACGAGTACCTGTGGAGGAAGGGCCACAGGCTCTATCGTGACACCAAGCGGAAGCAGGCAGCATGGAGAGAGAAGCAGAGAGCCTGGGCTACCACTTCAGATGTCCTCCTGGGGTGGTGGAAGCATATTGCACACTTGGATGGCAAGCGTGTCACCTGAAGAGATCCGGGCAGGCGTCTGGATGGATAGATAGCTCTGGATGATGGTAATGATAGCTGTTGGGATGGGTAAAGATACTGTGGGATAAGGATAGTTGTGGGTAGATAAACCTCCAGTGCAAGCATAGTGGACTGTATGGTCCCACCCTCCCAGCTGCCACACATATGGCCCTTATTATCAATAACAATTTAATCATTTGATCCACAATTTCAACATAAACAAAACTCTTTATTAATGCCCCTATTCATTGTAAGGCCACTCAACATACATGGCACCACATCACATCAGTGTGATGAAGACAGGCTCAAGGAAGCATCCATTAAGCATCTATCATCCTGTCTTCGCCACTCCACTGCTCCAGCCTGGGGAGTTGCCATCAGTGTTTTCAGAGGTCTGCGCTGCTTCTTCCCCTCCATGTGGGGAAGCTCTGTTGGGGCCTTGCACATCCACAGTGTCTATCAGGTTTAGTCCTTGCCTCCATTCACTAGGCTCCATGTCCCCATTGCCTTGTTGACGGTCCACAAGCCTGTTTGCAAGACTGGTAGCGGTGCGCATGAGATTGTGCAGGATGCAGCAAGCTCCACGATCCTCCTCACGGTCTGGTGATGATGCTGCATGGTGGTGAAAGTACCTGGAACCTGTTGGCCAGGATGCCAAAGGCGTTCTCCACCACCCGTCTTGCCTGGACCAGCCTGTAGTTGAAGATCCTCTCTTTCACAAGTGTGGTATCTTGAACTGTAGGGCTTCATGAGGTAGGTATTCTGAGGGAGAAGGACGATCATCACCACACGATGAAGGTAGGGCACATCTTGGTGGTGTCGCGTGGGTAGGGGTTCTGGATCTGGGAAACCGATGATGAGGTTGCATCTCCAGCCCACCCGAGATCACTTGCATTGGTATACCTGAGCATCTGAAGCTGACCTGTTGCCTGAAGCACGATGTACATGAACTTCGTAGTCAGCATCAAACCATGGCAAAGAGGATGGATGCTGAAAGCCCTTGTAGTTGAAATAATTGGACCCTGAGTTGGTGGAGCTTTGCAGGCCACGTGCTTCCCATCTAGCTCCAACGGTTGTTGGGAGAAGTTCCAACCTCTGATACCACTGCAACTTCCTCCAGCCTTCTTCAGTGGTGGGACACTGGAGGAACTCCTCCAGCATATTGTTCGGATGATTGACCTGCACCACTTTTCTGACCACAATCGCTGATGGTGTTGTGTGGCACCCTCCAGGCACTGCATGTTTCTGTATGGGGTCCCAGAGGCCAGGTGGCGCAGAGTGCGTGCCACTCTTGAGCCCAGGGTCCAGGCTGGGATGGAAGTTGGTGTTTGCCTTGGTCAAACCTGGTCTCAAGACGCTCCACAACTTCTTCAAACAATGGTGGTGGCATTTCTCATGAGAAGTGCTGGAATGCACAAAGTGTCTTCATTCCTCAGCTCCACCATCAGCTTGTCATACAAGTCCAAACTCCGCTTCTTCTCCCGATCCATCGTCGGACCCAGACAGTTCTTGGACGTCTCCTTTCTCTTTGCGTAGAAAAGGTGAAAACATGAAGCAGGGTTAGTTCGGTGTGAAATGATGGTGGCTACCAAAAGGAGTTGTGCGAATGATCCATGTGGAGATCAATGGATGATGTGGAAGAGCAACGAGCCAAGGGTAAGAGGTCTGCACACCAGGGCTGCTGGACTGAAAGGTGAGATCCAGGTGATTTCTCCCCTTTTATAGAAATATCGTGTTTTCCACTAGGTGTCCTTCCACATACTCTAGGCATCCTCCAGACATCCTAAATATCCAAGATACGTCCCAAATATTGAACGTGTTTGTCCGTTTTAATGCTTTATATACTAGATGCATCTGCTTAACCATCCTTGTCTATGTCTGTGCTACTACACCGGCTGTGTGGACCTTCCGCATACCTTTTGCTTCTCTCCTCTTTACCGCTTTCCACTGGAGCGGATTTGAGGTTGCGCAGATGCCCAGAGGATGCCAAAAGGATACAGTCGTGACGTGTAAATGGAGACAAAGGAGTAGCACGTTTGTTGCCCGTACTGTGTCTCGCGAGATGTAGACTCGTACGCGGCGGAAAGTTTCATCTGCTACACAAAAAGTTTTGTGCAGCTCAAAACTTTTTGAGCGATGAAATAGCAGTAGTAGCGGATGTTTGACTTTAGGAGCATATGGAAAGACGTACACAGTGAAGTACCAAACGGATTGCATTCCGCGTTTTCCAACGGATGGGCAAGCTCTTTGTTCTGTCTTTGCATCTGTTGGTTCAGTGTGACAGGGGCTTTAGATCATGTTACTTTTGATAATTTGAACTGGATTTTTTTTGTTTAACGTTTTGGAAGATATGATTGTTGGATACATGTTTATATAAGTTTATAAATTTGCAAACGACACCAAGCTGAGGGGAATAGCTAATAATTTGGAAGATAGGCTCATAATCCAGAAAGATCTTGACAGACTTGAAAATTGGGCTCTTTCTAGCACAATGCAATTCAGTGGTGAGAAATGTAAGGTTTCACACTTAGGCAAGAAAAACCAAAGGCTACAGATATACAATAGGTGATACATGGCTCAACAACAGTAACCCTAAGAAGGATCTAGGAATCCTAGTGGACAACCACTTAAATATGAGCCAGCAGTATGCTGCACTGCCAAAGAAAGTCAATGCAGTTATAGGCTACATCAATAGGGGGATAGTATCAAAGTCACAGGAAATGTTGGTATTGCTTTATGCTGCTTTGGTAAACATTGTAATACTGCATCCAATTTTCATCACAGCAATATAAAAAGAAAGATGCTGAGACTCTGGAAAGAATGCAGAGAAGAGCAGCAGAGATGATTAGGAGGCTGGAGGCTAAAACATATGATGTTTTGCAGATAATTTGGTTTTGGCAGACTCCTTAAAAGAGATTGAATAAATTAAAAGTAAATTAAAAGAATTTTGGTGACTAGTAGATTTCAAGATTAATAAGCAGAAGACAGAAATGTTAACAGACAATATGAAGATAAAAGATCAACTAGAATTAAGGAATAAAGCAGTTTTTAAGATTGAGAAGAAGGTAAAATATTCGGTAGAATGATGACAACTATGAATTTTATGTTATTTCAAAATAACTATGTGAAGCTAATGAAGTCAAAAAGACATGTTAAGATAGGATCAGTTGCAATTGTCATTGTTAGAATTTCTGTGACTCAGATGAATATTTTATCCAGAATATTATTTTTGTTTCAGACAATACCTGTTGTGACAACTGACATAGCATTTAAACAATGGCAGGAGGATATATCTAAATTTGTATTGCAATTGAAAAAAAATATGAGTATAAATATATAAATAAAAGGTATGACAAGATGTGAAGGAAGAAAAGAAATTTGGGCCTACCAGATTTTAAACTATATTTTGAATCCTGCTGTTTGATTTGAACGAAAAGTGGGCGTTGTTAAGAAATATTGCAGAAAGTTATTGGATTTAGAAGGTCACAATTTGAAATTTGAGTGGCATTCTCATAAATGTAGATTTTAAAAGTCTTTTTCCCAGCAGGCTATTCTTAGAGTATGGAATGAATTTAAATGTAGATTCTTCTTGAAAACAGTTTGAGATTTTCAGTTCAAGACACAGTTTATAAAAGAGAAACAGCAAGTCAGCGTTAATAGTCAACTTATTACAATCAGAGGTGATATTCAGCAGGTTCTGACCAGCAGCGGAAATTTTGAGTAGTTCAGAGAACCAGAGAACACCTCTGACTGGCCCCGTCCCCATCTATTCGCTGCCTCCCGAGTCCCAGCTGATTGGCTGGGTCTTCTTTTGTTGCACAGGACAGGAGAATGGAGCTGGAAAGCAGGTTAGTGGGTGGGGAGGGAATGGAGATTTTACAGTATCCTTCCCCTACCACGCCCACCAAGCCACACCCACAGAACTGGTAGTAAAAAGTTTTGAATCCCACCACTCATTACAGTGTATTAGAATTTCTCTCAAGGAGATTATAAAATGAAATCAATGGTTTTCTTATGTAAAATTAACAGAAACATTTAAAGTGGATAAAAGACTTTATGGTTTTAAAAAAAGTAAGACCGAGTTTGGAATAGAATTATTTACTAATGATGAACAAGTTATTGCTAAAATGTATAAACATTGGCTGAAATATGAGAGAAGAACAAGTGAAAGAATGCATAATAAAATGGGTAAAAAATTGGCTCTAAAATGCATATAGATCAATGGGAAAATATGTGGTTGAAAGGATTAAAATTTACATTATGGTCTAGTATGAAAGAGAATGTTTAAAAAATAATGTATCATAGTTATTTGTCACCAAAGAAATTGTCTAAAATATAAAAACGTGCTTCAAATCTTTTCCTGAAATATGAATATTATGAATTTTATTCTTTTATCATGCCTGGTGGACATGTTAAAAAAACCCTTAAAAATGGATACAAATAGGTATATTAATTCGGAAGATTAGAAAGGTTAAAATATAGTTGAAAAGAAGAGTTTTTTCTTTTGGAACTAATGGACAAGCAACTAGAAAAAGTCATGGAACTTTGTTTTTATATATGACAACTGAATAAAATTATTGTATGCTCAAAAGTGGAAAGGTTCAATAATATTCACAATGGAGGAACAGTTGGTGAAGATGATGGAACTTGTGGTGATAGTTAAATTAACATCTTTGATTAGAGAAGAAGCAATGTCTATATTTATGGTTGATTTGTAAGCTTTTAGAGACTTTTTACATTAAAAACGGAAAAAATGCACTTATAATTTGTTATTTAGTATTCTGCCCACTGCCAGGAGTTCATTCCTGACCAGCTCAAGGTTTTCTCAGTTTTCCATGCTTCCCAGGTCAGTAAAATGAGGACCCAGATTGCTGGGGGCAGTTTGCTGACTCTGTAAACCTCTCAGCATTATGAAGCCGTATATAAATCTAAGTGCTATTGTTATTTCTAGTTTCAATTATTAAAAAAGATGGGTAATAGGAAAGAGTTTCTTTTGTAACCATAGAATAAGAAGTAATTTTGTAATTGTACTTATATTTGTTAAAATATTGTACTTATATTTGAAAAGGAAATTGGAAGCTTCTATTTCTTTTTATTCTTTCTTCAAGTTGATCTTTGTTTTTCTTGTCTCTCTTTTTTGCTTTTGCCTTTTATTAGTTTGTGTTAGCTTTTATGCTTGTTGTAAAACTTTCAGTAAAAATATAATAATAATAAAAGAAAACTGGTAGAGCACGCTACTGTATATAAATGGGCAGCAATCTCTACATTGACTTGCACAGGATGACGTTACCTAGTTGGGTAATGAAACAACCAACCTCAGAGAGCACCAAGAACTCCATAAATGTTTATTTCTTAAATAGCAGGAGAATGGAAGTACATGTTCCTAAGGATGTTTTGTACATTCCAGGAGCTACTTCAGAGAAAGCTCTTTTCTGCATATCATATACTGTAGTAAAACTCCTCGCAGAAGGATTATCTTCAACAGGGCTTCTCCTGTTGATTTGAAAAGCATATTACATGAACAGAACTATTTATGTTTTTTTTAAAAAAGCTTAGCATGGTGTACTCCGTCAGTCAATATTATGCCTCAATGAGTGCAGTTGGTAGTTTATCATTGGTAGATGAATGTTTTGTAGAGGTGCCTTATGAATATGCTGACAGATGTAATGTCTGCTTTCTAGGAGATCAGTGAAATGCAGGTTCAATTCTCACATTTTGCACTGCATGCTTTGGCTTTAATCTAGGAAAGAAGAATAATTGTCATAGTTGTTTCACTAAGAGAAGCAATCGGTAGAATAGAATGTGCGTTTGTTCATTGGCACATGTAGCTATGTGATTTGAACTATGAAGTACCTTCTGGTTTATTATAAGTCTTGTTTCTTTTACTTTGTTACTACCATTAAGATCTGAATGAGGCACGATGGCTCAGCTTGTCATTTGGAAACCAATCACTACTTGCAATGGAGATGTTTGTAAATCTCTTCTTCTTTATGATTCTTGAGATAAGGCAAGAGGACAGATATGTAGAGTTCAAAAATACACAGCCATGTTTTACCACTTTTCTGCAGGACTAACACTATCTAGTTATTGGAGACATGGCTGCCCATTGTGTGATTAGAGGGTTCTCATGTTTCTTCTTATCATTCAGACTCCGTTGAGTTTATGTACAATGAACGAGGAAGCTGCAGGAACTGGATATGTCTAACAAAGGGAGGGACTGAAGGTCACATGATAGCAGTCTTCCAATATTTGTGGCAGGGGTGGGATGCTGTCTGGCTCTATAGAACCGGTAGCTCTGAAGAGCAGCAGACACACAATCGGTTCTGTGTTTGCTGCTGCATGGCCCACCTGCCCGCCCGCCCGGGCTCTTACCTGTCCTTTATTTCCTGCTTTTTCAACCTCAGCTGCTTTGCACAACACAGCTGAGGTTGAAAAAGCAGGAAAAAAGAGGCTTTTCAAATGCTTTTTCAGCTGTCCGGGCAGCACAGCTTAAGTTTTTTTTACCCATGGACGCAAAATGTAATCACCGAACTGGTAGTAACACCAGTTGAATTCCAGCCCCCTGATTTGAGGGGCTGTCACAGAGAGGAGGAGGTCAACCTGTTTCCCTTGAGGGCAGGAGAAGAAGTAATGGATGGAAGCTTATCAAAGAGAGAAGTTGTGAATGCTCCATCACTGGAAGTTTTAAAGAAGAAATTGGAAAGCCATTTGTCCAGAATCATCTAGTCTCCTGCTTAAGCAGGGGGTTAGACTGGAACAGATGCCCTCAACATTGTGGGTGAGAAGGCAACCAGGCTGTCATTTGTGTGAGTGGATCTGTGCGTGTGCATGTGTACCGGTCCACTGCTCGGCGGGCCTGGTTTTGAGTAGGCTATGGCCCAGGGATTGACATCCAAGACATCCAAGGTCCCTTCCAATTCTGGTATTCTGTATTCTATATTTTTTTGTTAATGGAATTCCACTAGTGCAAAGATAACATTATATCTATGTAATTATTTCTTCTCCATTATTCCAAGGGCAGTTGGATTGATTCTAAGACTTACCATTCCACCTGATACAATTGTGGAATTTATTTGGAGCATGTTAATAACTATGCACTGCTAGATGGTTTGGAGTCATAATCATTTGGATTTTTTGAAACATAGTTGACATAAGTTTGTCAAACAAGTTGGGTGACTCTGGCTTTGTTTGGCCTGCTCATTCCCATAAAGGCTGTAATACCTGGAGCTATCCAGTAGGTTTAATTAAATCTCTTAAACACAATTAAATTTAGATGTACATTCACATTTATCAGATTGCATGATTTGAAAAGCGGACTCTACACCTGCGAGAATACGCTAGGACAGGAGTGTCACTTGATTTCATTGAGGGCCACATGAGGGTTGTGTTTGACCTTTGGGGGCCAGGTGGGTGTGACCAACTCAGTCACTCATGTTGGTGGGCCCAAGCGCTTTGCAAGTGAAAATGGGCTCCTGAGCTGTGTTTTCGGCTGCAACAGCCTCCTGCAGTCTTCTCTCAGTGAAAACGGAGCTTGGGAGTGCCACCCATGGCTTTTGTTAGCTCCATTTTTGGCTGTAACAGCCTCCTGCAATCCTCTGCCAATGAAAACGGAGCTTGGGAGGGCTGCGTGCGGCCTTCCCAAGCTCCATTTTCACTGGCAGAGGCACCGTGGGCCAGTTTTTGCTGTTTCCAGGGCAGCCCCATGGGCCAGATCTAAGCACTCTGCAGGCCAGATCCGGCCTCCAGGCCTTGAGTTTGTCACCTCTGCACTAGGAAGAAGTAGAAGATGGGTGTGCTTTTAATGGAGAAAGCCGGCAATAAGCGTTTGCTTTTCAAAAGTATTGCTATATCAAAGAAAAATGGAACTGGAGTTATGAAAATTCACAAGAGTAATTTCATAAAACACCTACAGTCTCTGGCTGGTTATTATTTAAAATATCTTTGAGCCATCCTTCAGTTCAAAAATTCAAGCCTAGTTTATTTATTTGTTTATATACACATTTCTATACCATTCCATCCCAGGTCTTTGTGCAGTTTAGCCAAGATAGAAAACATAATAAAAACAAGCAATAATGTTTATAATCATAATTATAATTAAAACAAGATAAAATTATGTACCTACAAAAGTTATGTATACACCCATAATCCAAATCCTGCAGCCCAAACATTCCTAATATTCAGAAGGCTAATTTAATAATTTTTTGTCATTGTTTTTTTTTAAACTTAGCAATGGAAGGGCTCCAGACATATTCCTCAGATCTGTCACAGTAGAAGAATCCAAAGTTTCTCCCTCTAAAAAGACTGCATAGGACGAAGAGATTCTCCTTAAAGTAGACAGACTCTATGATATTCCAGAACCAAGTTTTGGAGGCCTTTTTAGGTTAACAACAGTCCTTGCTGTGCTATATTCATAAATCTGTCAGCAGCACAGATTAAACCAATGGTGGCCAATTACATTTTGAACCAACAGATTTGGACTGGTCTTTGGGTGATCTTCAGATACAGTGCCATGTACCATGTAAAGCACACTGAATAATAAACACAAAGTGATAAGTCAGCTTATATTTGCTTAGTCCTAAATAGAGTTTTGGTTTGCAAAGGCAAATACAGAATAATTGATCTGCATTCTGAAACAGATTGAGTGATCATGAGTATAATATTTATTTTCAAAACCTATTGTTATCATCATCATTATCTATCATGGTATATTTTCCCATTAGCAAGCCTGAAGTATCTAAAAAAGATTAACATTGCTTAGTTATACCTCCTTATACAAATGGTTATAAAAGTTACCAAGACAATATAAAGCTATCAAGGATGTAATAATACAGACAGGCAATAGTCTAGTGACTGAAATCTCTTCTGTCTTGAAGCTTTGTTATCCTGTAGTTTATTTTGCTCCTTGCAGTATTTCAATATCTGGTCTGTTAAAAGTCTTCCTTATAACTGCTCATGGTCTCCTCTACTGACATTAAAAGTGTCTGATGGGCCTAAAACATATCCTGAAGAATACATTTATTCCAACAGAAAAAACATCACAATCTGCAAATGAATTTGTGACACCTTTCCAAAAGAGAGATGAGATCAGCATTTGGCATGTATCCTAAGTTTGCGGGTTGCCTGGCTACTGGTTCAACTAATTCTGCACCACACATGAGGGAAAAGGGAAGAGAAAAGGAGAGAAAGAGAGAGANAGAGAGAGAGAGAGAGAGAGAGAGAGAGAGAGAGAGAGAGAGAGAGAGAGAGAGAGAGAAAGACACGTTCTGAAAGTGGTTGGTTTCCTTTCAGTGGTTGGTTTCATTCAATTATGCTTTTCCGTCCATAGAGTTTTCACATAGTTCAGAAGCTTTTGCAATTAAGAGAAGCTGTGAACTGAATGAACCCCTATGTGAATTATATTTTTACTCCCCATAGGAATAGTACAGAGTTGTACTTTCTTTAAAGTAATGAATATTATCTGGGAATCAAAAAGCACCCAGAGGGAATTTGGGTGGAATTGTACTATTGTTCTGAGAATAATTCTTTCAAAAGCATTAGCCATGCAGTGTTGCAAGGATACCTAATTCATCTGCGTGTACTGCTGAAAAATTGCTACTGGTCTTCACCCTGCTGATTTCCAAATGAGCACATTGTTGCAGAAGTCCTGCATACTTTTATTCTCCTTTGCTACAATATTTCCTAACTGGAAATTCAGTGTTCATATCCTGTAATTATCCATATATAAAGCTTCAGATGAAGTGCATTGAAGTGGTTGTGCATTTAGTTCTTCGACTGTATCACCCTATAGCAGTGGTTGCCAATCAGTGGGCCGGAGACCACTGGTAGTCCATGAGAAAATTTTGGTGGTCCACAGAGAAATGTCACACCAAAGCACCCTCCCAAAGCAATTAATCTAGGCTGCGCACATGGCTGCGCACACGATACAAGGCTGTGCCGCCCACATGGCCCACAGGAACGCAAGGCTTGTGTTGCTTGCATTGGAAACAACACAAGGTAGTGAGGGGAGGAGGTGGAGAGGGAGGGGGGAACTTGCCTCACTCACCCCATGTACTTCGTCTGGCACTGGGCTGCTTCTTCTTCTGCTTTGGGCTACACACAAACAAAGCAGCAAAAATCTTTCTTTCTCTCCCCAAATTCCACCAGAAATGGGGACCCTGCAAGACATCCTGCTCCAAGAGGCTACACCAGTGCAACAAGTTTCACAAAGACTCATTTCTGGCAGAGTTTGGGGGAGAGAAAGAAAGACTTCTGCTGTTACTGCTGTTTTCCTTGCATGAAGCCAAAAGTCTTCCCCCCCGCCCCGAGAACGGAACTGGAGACGGTACCCTGTGAATTAAAATAAAGAGTGATTGATCGGTAGGAAAACGGGATGGGGACTTTTCCTGTAGACTTTTTGGGGGATTTTCCCAGGGTCTCTGGTCCGTAGGATTTAAAATTATGAGTTTGGTAGTCCCCGAGGTCCAAAAGGTTGGTGATCCCTGCCCTATAGATCAGGAACCTTGATTGATCTGCTGTACTCCCAACCTCCTTCCTCCCCTACCTGGGAGCAAGGATGGGTGGGAGTTTCCTTTCTTCTTTCCAGAAGCAAAAAGGGTTGAAATACCAATCAAACTGACTGTGTCTCAGGGGCAGCCAGTGAAGCTGAACTGCAGCCTGGAGGGAATGGAAGAACCAGAGATGCTGTGGATCAAAGATGGAGCTGTGGTGCAGGGTATAGACCAGGTATACATTCCAGTAAATGAAGAACACTGGATAGGCTTCCTCAGGTAAGAATGACATATAGAACAGGATAGGCTAGATCAATGTATGATGAATGCTAATATTAAAGATTAATTTATTTTGCCCTGTTCTGTGGAATTTTTCTCCTGAATCTAAGCCAGTGTTTCTCAAACTCTGTAACTCTTAAAATGGGTGGACTTTCCCATCCAATGTGGAATTCTGGAAGCTGAACTTGGCGCATCTTGAAGTTGCTGAGGTGGACAAGCACTGATCTAAACTTTTTATGCTTTCTAGTTCTTTCCCTATTTTTGTTGCTAATGGTTTATAACATTGTGCATACCGGTAATATTGTAATGCTTAAGGCACTCTACGTTCATTATTTAGTAGCAATCCTTATAACAAATCCTAAACATGTTGAACAATTTCAATATAATTGCCCCCTCCCTCCAATATTGCAACCTGAGCTTGAGGGAGAATGATTTGCTGTAGACAAAAGTGGGCTTTTATGGACTGCATTTTGGAGGGATAAAACTACCGTAAAGTGGGATGAGAAGGATGGATTTTCAATTTCTTCATTTGTTGTAGGAGAGGAAAGCCTCTTTGTTTTTTGTTGGTTTGTTAAGCTTATTTTAGGGGATTTGTGCCTGTAGCAAAATAATGGTAAATGACATTACTGTTCTTCAAAATTATGGTAGAGGAACTCCAGGGAAATATTGGGGCATCCAAGAGAAGGGGAGATATCAGAAAAGTCAAGAAGATATCTACAACCCACAGAGCTTTGACTGCATGGCTGCTACCGCCATTATGACTTTTGCGACACACACAAACACACACACTGCAGATCCCCTTGGAACCACAAAAAGGGAGCTTTTAGAGATTTTATTCATCATTGTGGCCTAAGGAAAACTATTTTTGTAATCTGGTCTTAAAAAGCCCATTTGAAATACGTCCAACTATACATCCAACTGGTAAAGCTGCATGGTACCATCTATCTGTCTCTCAACACACAATCTTTTTATTTTCTGTACCACACATCCTTTTATTTATTAGAATTTCTTGATGGCACCTGCAGGAATTCAAGAAAGGAAGAAATAAAAATGTGTGGATAAGGTAGAAGGTTTGGTGGGTACCTGGTAACAAATTTGTACCTGTGCATAACCTATTGCAATCACTGGAAGCAGAATACATTTTGCAAACACTTGAAAATAAAGATAAAGGTGGATATATAGGTGCAGTTTTCTTGGCAACAGTAGAAATTCAGCTTTGCATGCTCTTCTCTCTGGCGCTACTTTTTAATTTCCCAGTTTGTCTAAGCACAGCAATCTTCCTGGCAGTCTCCTATCCGAGTTCTAACCAGGCCTAGTTGGGTGGTTGCTGCTACTTACTTTGTGTACCTGGTAGTGAGTTTTTTTTAACCAGTGGTCTTGTTTTCTATATCCTGGGTTCATAGATAAAATAAGGAATCATTTTTATAAGTAATAGAGAGGCAGAATATTCCAAAGGAAGAATGCAAATTGACACTGGATTGTCCATTCCGAACTCTTAGCTTTGCTAGCTAAGGAATCCAGAAAAAAACGTTCATTTTCTTTCATCTCTAAGATTGGCATTAAAGAGAACTATCAGCCAATATTGTATTAGTCCCCACAGATTTCTGTTGAACCTGTAGTTGTCATTTTATCCAGAGAGAACTTTCTCCCCTGTCATGGTTTTTGTTTCCAGCATTGTTAATGATAGCTTTTGAAGATAAAGAAAGCTCTATACTACTTTTATATACTGTATATATTTGTTCCCCTAAGCTCTGCAACAAAACTAGATGGTTAATTTCTGAGATATAACTAAACATTTCCTTGACATTGTTTTTTTCCCCTTCACATTCTTTTCTCCTTGACTTTTATTAAAAGGAGAGAATTTAATTCAGCCTCTACTCCCTAGATCAAATCTGGGATCTGCTGAGAGAAAAAGATATGTCATACAAACCAAGCCTTAGTCATCTCCCACAAGCAATGTTCCAGAGTATTTACTCCATCATTTACTTTAAGCCAAGCATGCAATACTTCACTCAGTTGATTATAAGACGTAGAAAAGACGCTTAGTGTGCTTCAGTGTATGTGTATTTAAAAAAAGTTGAACTCATTTTCATGGTGCTTTTGCCAGACGTACTTGAGAAGAAGCTCTCTGCAAATAATCCCTTTGGGGCCTTCTGAATAAATAGTTTCTGGAGATTTGTAAATTGTCAGCAGAGCCCTTGAAATTTTATTGTGCTTCTGTAATGAAATTGATATCTCAGTGTTTGCAGGAAATTAATATTTAAGTGTTTTACACTTAATTCATGTTTGCACCTCAGACAATCCTAATGACAGCCTACATTGGAAACTTCATTGGTTACGTTGGTTGAATAATAGTGGATGAAAGGAGAAGTCAATTTTGGTGGACAGGTCAGGGCAGACAGCAAATTAACAGGAAAATCAGAGAAATCTAAATATGACAGTAAACTTACTGTCTTCATGTCCAGAATATGAGTTGAGTTATCACAAAACTGGATGCTGTCACTAGCTGAAACTTTGATCATTTTAAGAATGAGTGATGAGTGGTGGATAATGCATTGGACTGGGGAGATTCAGATCCAAACCCCTCCTCAATCATGGAAATTCTGGCACACATTTTTTTTGGACCACTCACTTTCTCTCAGTCTACTTTACTTCATTATTGTGGCGGGGTAAAATGAAGGCAGGTGCCCATGAAAATCAACTTGAGCTCCTAGAGAAAAGATGATATATATTACCATGTGAATTAATAGCTGGGGGTAGAATATCTCTCTTGGATCAGGTTTTTAAGATGTCTCTCCTAATAACTTCTACAACAAATTGAAAGAATGCTAGTGAAGCTTTTCCTAAATGTCATTATTATTTACCTGACATCTGAGGCAAGTATATAAATCACAGTGTTTGCATGATGACATCATCGTGCATGCTTCATCATTTATTGCCTTGCCTCACCCGCCTTACCTCTCCTGTGGGCATCCATGGCTATACCACATCCCAGTGAAATGAGTTATACTCCCAAAGGCATTAATAATATTTCCCTTTCTTCTGATGAGAAAAAGATTAGTTTGTTAGGAGGCTTATTAAATTTGAGCTATGCTGAGTAAGGTCAAAAAAAATCACAGATCCTTAAGTAATTTCTTTTATGAAGGAATATTTGCTCTGTCCTCTTCACTCTTATAAAATGAACGTTATTTGCAATCTGTGCCTTTTTTCAAACTTCAGGTTTAGGGCTGGATAGTTTGGCAGCATTAGACTTCCTGGAACCAGTGAGTGATTTAACTCTCTCAAAACCTTCAGACAGGAATTGCACAGTCCATTCATGTGGGTAGTAATCCTAGATTATTATTTATCTTCCATTGGTGCCAATTTTTTTAAAACCCTTTTGAAAAAAAAATCTTTCTTTCACTTCATTCTTTGCAGGGTTTTTGTTTCAAGAGAAAATTTCTCCAGATGTTCTCCAGATGTTTTTGGATCCCATAATATCTGGCCAGCATAGCTAGCACTTGGAAGCTGTGTTGGGGAAGGCTGTTCTACAATGTAGTTCTTGCTTCCTGATCTATTCACAGAAACATTTTTAGGTGAAACCGCCTGAAGGGGAACCTGTTTGTTTATTTGTTTGTTTGCTGCCCATCTCAGCCACAAGGTGACTCTGGGCAGCTTACAATGTTTGTTTGTTTTTTTAATTCTTTAAAACCAAAAAATATAATTTTTATATATATATGTGTGTGTGTGTGTGTGTGTGTGTGTGTG
>BHFT01038624.1:0-17127 GCA_004320025.1 Laticauda laticaudata
GCTACAAGCCGGTAGACAGGAAAGTATAAAAGGACTGTCGCGGCTTGAGCCAATGTTCCGTTTTACTGACTGTTGTTTGAATAAAGACTTTGTTGTTGGAACCCGGTCTACCTCGCGCTTTTCCGGACGGAACAATTTTTACCATGGTTGTTAAGGGAATCCAGCTTCCCCAATCAATGTTGCTTTCCAGACTGTCGCAACTTGCAATCATGTGGCAGCAGGATGCTGCAGCCAGTTTTAAATATAAGCCTGGTGCCAGGGATCCAAAATGTGATAAATTGGCCCCAGGGAAGGTATGATGGTCGTAAGCATGAGGACAGGTTGTAAATCACTATCCAAGGCCATCATGACTTTGAACTGTCATTAAATAAACAATTGTAAGTCGACCTGTAACCCAATCTCTCTAGAAGGGCTATCTTAAGATCTCGTGTACTATATAGTATATCAAATTAACCTGCCTGAAAACAGCAAATAAAAAATGGACATTGTGAATTACACAACAATATAATATTTTTTCCCTTCCATTAACCATTATGCAAATTCAGGTAGTGACCTGGTACTATACCTCGATGCTTTTTCCCACCTTATTTTGTCCTGACTCTAGTGAACCAGTGGGCAATCGAGACAAACTGTAAAATATCCTGGCACTGGACTATTTAGTCAGGAGGAGTATATCTCAACACTCTCTTAGCAATAATTCAGACCTGACACAGACAAACCTGAAGCATGTTGGAGTGGAGGTTTCATGTATCATTTGAAGGTTCTCCCTTCCCTCAGTGCTGTTTCCAATATTCCTTAGCCATTGCATTTTTGTATGGGGGGACAGAGCCCAATGTACAGGCCAGGGGTGTCCAATCTTGGCAACTTTAAGACTTGTGGACTTCAACTCCCAGAATTCCCCCAAATCTTAAGGCTACCAAAGTTGTACACTCCTGGTATAGGCTTGGGATGTTGTAGGGTTTCTAGTTCATCCCCTGGTATCACCAGTTGCTACTAAAAAGAGAGACACAGCTTGTCAACATAGACATAGGCAGGCAATCTTTTTCATATGTTAGCTACAAGCCAGTCTCCTGGCACCTGGCAGTTTGTAAGACTTCCAAAATACAGTGTTTGGGGACTGTAAATGGATCCTTGATGTGTGGCCTATTGTTTATCCTCCCTTGGGGGTAAACAGGGAAAATTAGACGGTCAAATGATTTACTTCCTACACTCCTAAGCATCATACTAAACTAGTCTATCTCTGGCGGAATCCCACTCAATACTGTGATATGTATACCTTGACCAACTGGCACTAGTTCTATGCAGCTCTTATAAACCAAAAAGGCTAAAACAACAAGTTTACTAAGCACACTTCTATACCAATTCAGTCGAGGAAATAAAAACTCAGGTAAACAGAATGCTTAAAGTGCATAAATCCTGCCTCAAATAGGAAAACAGCATAACAAAAAACAAGCTAAAATATTTCTGCTTAGCTTGGAATTCAGCCATGATTACCTAACTATTGTCCTGCTTTAGGCACTGCCCCAATGTCCCAACCAAATGATCTCAGCAGCACAATAATAGCACATAGACAGTCTCCCATTCAGGAGCTTCTACACTATCAGTAGAGGTGGAAATTATGCCTTACCTCTCAGCCCAAACAGCAGCTATGACCCTAAATTAGCACTGGTACTTTAGGGCTGGGAATAGGCCTGTATCCCAGGTCACATTATCAATAGTTTTTTCTATCAGAAGTAACAAAAAAAGTGAGAATATTTATTTTCGGTGACCATGTATGAACTATGCACACAAGAAAGGAAGATTACATAATGCCAGCTGTTTGATTTGCACCATATCTTGTTTGTAGATAGGGAAACACATTTACTGACACATTCCATAACAGTTCTCTTAGCAGATATGGAATGTATGTTTAAAAAATCCAAATAAATATAATGTGTGAAGCAGTTGATACTCTGGATCATAAACCACCCAAATGATGCTGTTGGGAATTCACCTAATTCCATGGAGCTACTTTCCATTTTTTCCTTCAGCATTACCACTTGCAACACAAATAGCATCAATCAAGAACCTTATATTTTATGACTCAAGGGAGTTGACTTTTCCTGTTCCTGAATTTAATATGCAGGAGAATTCAGATCCATAGGCTAAGAGCTTGGGGATATTTCAGACTTGGCTTGAATTTGAGCAAGGTAACTCTTAAGATGCTCATGAGTAGAAACAACCTTCTTGCCAAATCTCCTATAGGTAGTTGAGACAGGCAGATCCATTGTGACAGCCAGTTAGAATGCAAACTTCCTTAGTTTGATTTCAACCTTGAATATAGCGCTCATTTGTTTTTCTGACATCAGAAAAAAGAAAAATCCCAGTGATTTATCCAAAAGCAAGACCTTTTTTAATATCAGGCATGCAACTGGCAGCAAGTTCAGAGTTATATTCCCTTTGCAGCTGAACCCTGGTATCTTGTTCTTCACCAAAGCTGATCAGTGAGTATCAACATGCAATTGATCAAAGGGAAAAATATATATTCATTCCAAAATTCAGTGTCCCCATACAAAGAACAGAGAGGATTTTGTCTTTTAATTTCATCCCATCTAGCATTTAGATCATTGGGTCCCCCTCTATCCTCCTCTTGATGGGATACTAAAAATGGTTTAATGAATTTTAATAAGAGTACACTAATTAGAGCTGGGTGTGTTCATTAAGTTCAAGGATTGAAGATTAATACACCAATGCTTTTTCCTATGGGATCAGACTTCACTCAGACGAAAAGCCACTCTGGTGCTTAATAGGGCTATGTAAGTGGGTATGTTAATTATGGGCTATTCCTCTTCTAATTTCAAAATAATTCAGTGAGCAGAGCAAGAGGCTTTTGATCTGGCTTACTTGGCTTCATCAAGAACACTGAAAACTAGATCTAAATATTGCTACAGTAAAACTGTTTTTTTGGTTGATCATCCAGGCTTAGCTTGGGTTTCCTGGTATAGATAAACTTTGATTGTCATTTTATGAACATAACACCAACACTATGCTTTGTGTAACCTTAGCAGGTTTACTAATAATACTATGTATTGGAAGTACCTACCAAGGTTGGTTGAAAGATTAGCTGGTGACATCACTGTTGCCCATCACCTATTTATCTATTTGTATTTACATGCTTTAAAACTGAAATTAGGGAAAATTGACAGAAGCTCATTTTGTCACATGGCTTGATCTTGGGTTTTGAACTGCCAACCTTCAACTTCTCAATGGTCAGAATTTACCCACATGAGCCACCATGGCCCCTAAGGTCTCCTACTTACGCCATCTGAAACAACTTCCTAGAAAGTCCATTTTCAAAGACATACTTTGGTCCATATATAGAGATTTGTTGCCTTTCTCCCTACCTCAAATATTTAGATATATTCAAGGTTCCTCACTTGATATTTCATTTTTATTTCACATTTATGAAAATAAATTAATTTAAAGAATACAGGTGTAACCATGCTACAGAGAAAAATAATAACAGTAGTCTTTATTTCCAAAAATATCTCTGATTCCCACCGAAGGCTCATAAGCTAAATTCAAAAATGATCTGAGGGCAAATTCAATTCAATACTGCATTAGGAGATATGTCCTTTTTCCAAGTATGAGGCAGGGTTGGGTGGGGATGGGTCAGCTATGAAGGAATGAAAGGGAATAATGCACTGAGTTAAGCTGGCATGGAACAACTGTGTGAATTTTTTCACAAACCAAAATATTGGATTCACACAACATTCTAACAACAAACAAATGAATTTTGGGTTAGTTTGAAGTGTTAGCCCATCCATAAGTTCTTAATCAGGATGATTAGGGGACTGAAGACTAAAACATATGAAGAACAGTTACAGGAACTGGGCTTGGCTAGTCTAGTAAAGAGAAGGATCNCAAGCTATTTTCTAAAGTGTCTGTAGGCCAGACAAAGAATAATGGATGGAAACTGAACAAGGAGAGATTTAACCTGGAACTAAGGAGAAACTTTCTGACAGTGAGAACAATCAACCAATGGAACAGCTTGACCCTCGGAAGTTGTGGAAGCATCATCACTTGAGACCTTCAAGAAAAGAAGAAGAATCATACAACTTAACCTAACCTAAGCCTTAATAAGCAGCAATTATTCTTTATACTAGTTTGTTTCTCTCACTGCCTATCAGGTTATCTTCCCCCTCCCCTCTGCAATCACTTGTGTTTTTAAAGTTTAAATGTTATCATCTTCCATCCCACTAACAGATAAAATGGGTCAAGAATTGAGGTGCCAAATTTAAACAAAGTTACACTAATTCCTCTTCCCAAACTTATAAGCACAATTTGGTATGAACTCTGTAGAAAAAAAAAACTCCAGCAAAATAATTGGTGAACATTTGTTTATTTGTTTTTAGTTTATTTATCCAATTTATATGGGTACCCATCTTAACATACTCTGAAGAAGAGAAATAATACAGATTAAAAATGTAATAATAATAGTGAAAACTGAAGGAATCAAAATGCCATGCAGAAAAAAACATCAAGAGTCTGGATGAAAACAATCATCACAAATACTTGGGCATCCTTCAAGCTGACATCCTTCAAGTGCATTGAAGTCAAGAAAAAGGTTAGAAGTGAATATATCAAGAGAGTGAGTGAAGAAAATCCTAAAATCCAAATTCAGTGGAGGAAATGCCATCAAGGCAATTAACATTTGGGCAATTCCACTCATTAGATACACAGCTGGAATTGTGGAGTCTACTCAAACAGAACTAAAAGCCCTGGATCGGAAAACCAGAAAAAGAATGATAATGAATTGTGTCCTTCATCCATAGAACAATGTTGACAGATTATACTTGCCAAGGAAAATAAGTGGGTGTAGGATGTTGCAAGTATACTAAACAAATGAAGAAGTAAAAAAGGGCATTGGAAGAATATTTGAAGGATAATGAAGAAGATGTACTGAAGCTAGTAAACAATGAAGACTTCCTGAGGACTGAAAAGACCAAACTGGCTTACAAGAAACACCAAATGAAGAATAGAAAAGAGAGATGGAAAAGTATTACATGGCTAAAACATAAAAAAGAAGAAAATAAAGTAGATGACAAGTAGACCTGGCAATGGTTAAGAGCAGTAACCCTGAAGAAAGAGATGGGCTCATTCTGGCTGCACAGAAACAGGCCTTAAGAACAAATGCATAAAAAGTCAGAATTGAGAAGACAGCAACAGAATGAAAATACCATCCCTGCAAAGAAGCTGAAGAAACAGCTGGTTTTCACCTAGTTAGCTGCTGCAAGATCACCTAGACAGACTATACACAATGGCATGGCAGAATAACATGAATGGTGTTTTGGAAGATGTGCAAGAAATGCCACTTGCCTGCAAGCAAGAACTGGTGGGATTACAAAATTGATGAGGTAATAGAAAATGAAGATGCTAAAGTGCTCTGGTATTTTAGAATTTAAATATACAAGAACCTCCACATGCACCCCCCAGGCTTAGCAATTTTGATAAGAAAGATTTTTAAAAGTTTGGTTAGTGAGTATGGCAAGTACCTGAAGACATTAGAAAAGAACAGAGAAGATAACGAAATACAAAGACCTGCAAATAGAAATAGAACAATTGTGCCAAAGAAAGCAAAGGTAGTACCAATAGTGACAGGTGTCTTGTGTGCAATCCCAAAGCAATAGGAGTACCACTTGAACATCATTGGCATTAACAAACCATGACCAGTCAATTGCAAAAGGCAGCTTTACTTGGAACAGCTTACATACTGCAGCAGTACTTTTATGCCAACTAGAGCCACTCTTGAATAGCTTAAGTCAGCAGCCCTATTGATTTCTACCTATTTTACAAGAATTTCACCAGACTGCTTGCCTTCCTCTGGGAATAAGTAGATAAGGTTTCATGGATCTTGAGGAAGGGAGAAGTCAGCCTTACTCATTTTGTGACTACACAAGAACTCAAAGCTGATTCTCTATTTGACCCTTCGTTCCAGCTTGACTGGCAGTTTCCCAACACTTTAATACATCAAATATGCTTAACCCAAGTCCTTGGGAAGGACTACATAGGTAGATAATAATGCCAAATCCAGTCTAAACATCTAACTTACTGTGTAATAAGCCACCACCACCATCATTATCCCTGATTATTTCTAAAGGATTATCTTGATATCTGGAAATGTTGAATTTATCAGACTTGAATACTTTAATTTTACAAAAACAAACAATCAACAACCAACACTCCTTTGAATTGTCTATATTCTTAGATGTTTATTTAATAATGTTTAGGTCCTTAGTTAGGACTTGAATTATTAAGTTTCCACCAGTATGTGACTGAGAATCTAACTGTAGATTACCCACAGATGATGATGATGATGATGATATAGCAATGGTTAAAAAAGGCACAATAAAACAAGCAAAAGAAAAGGCTCCTTTTAGCATCTCAAGAACAGTTGTGTGCAATTGAAGTGAAAGCTAAATTTGAGAAAACTCAGCATGACAGTAAATGGCAGTTATGCAAACAACAGGATAAGATTGTTGAACACTCCATAAATGGATGTAAGAAGATTGTGCAGTTTGTGTATTTAGAAAGACACAATAAAATGCCAACTTGATTCATTGGAATCTTAATAGGAATTACATTTTAGCAGCAATTGCTAAAATTGCTAAGAATTGGTGAAATCAAAATATTGAAAAAGTGGTTGAGAATGAAAAGGTGAATATCCTATGGTATTTCTAAATACAATCTGATAAACATTTGGCTCATACTATGGCAGAGATTACTGTAGTTATAAAATAACAAGTATAGATAATTGACATTGATGCTTCTGGAGATACAAAAGTCAATGAAAGAAATAGAGCCAGAAAAAACAGGGAAATATAATGGCCATCAAATAGAGATCAAGTGAATGTAAAAAGGGGAAGTAGCGCTAATGGTGGTTGGTATGCTTGGTGTCACACCACAATATTTAGAAAAACATTTGGGCATAATAGGAATGAACAGAATTTCAACACATCAATTACAAAATGTTGCATTACTTGGAACAACATGTATACTACAATGGTATTTTAGCTATCCTAGAATTTGTAAAGGATCCAATTCAATCAGAACTATCTGACGGAATTATCAGAATTATCTAATCATAACAATAATCATGATCATCATCATAGAATATAAGTTTGAAGTTATCTACTTTAATTTCCTGCCAAGCACAGGAATCATTACTACAGTATTCTCAACAAATGGCTGTCCAAGCTCTGTTTAAATCTCTCTGGCAAAGGAGAGTTTTAGCCCTCCTAAGGCGATATGCTCCACTGTTGAACAACTCTTACTCTTATGATTCCTTCCCCCCGGATATTCAACTGAACTTTCCTATGTTGTATGTTATGGACAGAAGAGCTTTAGATTCAGAAGAAAACCTTCTACAATGAAATCATTATTGTAGTTCTTAAAGTCATTTTCAACAAAAAGCCATAATTTCTCCAGGGGTAAACTCTCCCCTAATTTTCTGTACTTTTGGAGTTCAACTGTATATCCACTCAAGTTCCTTTTACAACCTCAAAGTATTTTGCTGTCCTTACTGGGATTCAATAGCTCTTGAAATATCATCAGACTAGTCTTTTCTGAGGTAGGTATCTTACATACTATGAATGTGCCTGTCTGAGTTTCCTGTGGTAACATGTATTTTCAGTGTCTCATGGGAAGAGGCAGGCATGGAAGAAGATTCAAACGTGAGGTGCAATCAGCCCTCCTGGCTTCAAATTAAATCTTAGCTTTGAGGAATCCCTGTGGAGGTACTTTTACATGTTCTTGAAACCTATTGGAGCATTCCAATTGTATTCGGGAATGAAATTAAAGTAATTGTTTTCACACAATTAGGTTTCTATTGGACTTTACTCCTCTCACCATCTCATTCCAGGAATCTCATGGGGTTTTTTACAAGAGGAAAACATTAAGCATAGTACTTACTGTTCTTACTATAGATTACACAAATTTGTTGAAAGGAAAATCAGGTCACTGAGTTTTATACCCTAAAATGGTAAAAATAGGAGCTGTTATTTATTCTGTAGAACGGAAGATGGGAGCAGCCAATGTACTGATCTGCGAGCCAGCAGGAAGAGAAACTAATTCGGTGAATCGGTCCCTTCATACTATTAGATTAAAAGAAGTGAACTTCAGGAGGAAAGTCCACATATTAATATAAATGTGCTCTCAAATGCCTACATCAGGCGGTGTCCTAAGTCAATAGCTTCAGAAGTCAAAATTGCCCTTCTTCACCTGACTCCCTAGCAATTCTTTAAGGACATTTATTGATGGAACGTTTGCTTACATTCATGGGCAAGCTATCTGCAGTATTTCAATGGATCAACAATAGGTTCAGTCTCAAAAGAAGCCCTAGAGTTGTGTTATCTGGCTGGTTCAGCCTGATTCATGAGAACCAGTTATTAAAATGTTGTACACATTACAGCAGCTAAGCCAAAATCTCCTTTTTTTCTTGCTTGTCCTGGCAGAGCAGGAAGGAAAGCCTGGAGCATATTTGGCAGGGATTGGGCTCTGCTTGTACAAGCAAAGCCACAGACTTGACAAGACTGTACCACAGGCTTTCTGGACTGTCAGCTTGTTGAAGCACAGTGGGGAAAAATGTCAGTTTATGGCTTAGCTCTAATTGTATTGAAAACACTGGGACTTAAGCATCTAATGAAGAATGTAAAGAACGTTGCTTCTATTGATTCCTTTTTAACATAACCTGATGGGTGTAATTGGGGCTTATCAATGAAAAATTATCACATTTTATTTGTGTACATACACCTATAATTGTTCAATAGGACTCTAGGAAAAATAATTATATTATTCTACCTGTTAAAATATGCCAGACATTTAGGATTACAGTTGCTGCTCCTAGGCTTTTACATTTGTTATATATCAAGCAGTATGACATTAAGGCTGTGTCACACTGCCCAACGGATGCAAAAAGGACACAACGGAAGAGAAAAATGTTGCATCCGTTGTTTCCGTGCTCAAAAGGGGCAAAAGAAATTTGCATAATTGAAGCGGATAAACACGGACGCGGGGAGGACCGCATGCGACAAGACGCGATGCGGAACGGAAGCCCAGCGGATGGGAGCGGCATAGAGCGGATGCAGGGCTTCGGGGGGTCTCAGCAAAGCGGACAGAACAGAAAAAAACAGACGCAGAACGGAGCACAGCGGATTAAGCGGATGCAGAGCGGAAGCCTAACGGATGCACAGCGGAAGCGGAACGGATCCTGGAGTTAATTGCGAATGCGGGGGGGATTTATTCGCAACCCCCCGATAATAAGGAAGCAGCTCCACTGTGGCCAGCATTCCGAGGAAAGACCTGCTGGCTTCATACCTCCAGTTCTTAGCCTGCATGTCTGCCTTCCAGCCTTTCTGCCAGCCTTGCTGCCAGCCTGCCTCCCAGCCTCCTGGGCAGCCACCCTTCCAGCCTGCCTTCTAAGCCTGCCTCCCAGCTTGGGCAGCTCCCGCAGCCTCCCTGCAGCCAGTCTGTCTGCCAGCCTTGGTGCCTGCTTCCTGCAGCCTCCTGAGCCTTCCTAACAGGCTTCCTGCCAGCCTTGTGCCAGCCTTCCTGCCAACCTTGGTGCCTGCCAGCCCTGCCAGCCTTCCTGCCAGCCAGCAACCCCACAACCATGGGAAGAAGCGCAAGCCTCAGGAACCTGCCGCCATCCCTGCAAGAGGGACAGGGCCACCCTCCCGCCCCCTGGCCCTGAACTCATCTCTGCTGGGGCTTCTGCTGCTCGGGCTCGCTTCTATATTCTATGCGTGCTGTGGGCTTTCTGCTGAAGCTGCTCCTGGTCCTGGTCCTGCTCGTTCTGCTCGTGCTCCGTTGGTCCTGGCTCGTGCTTCCTGGTCCTGTTCGTGCGCTGCTGCTGCTTGTGCTCCTGGTCTTGCTGACCCTGCTGCTGGTGCTTACTCTGCTGCTGCTGTCTGGTCTCTGCTGCTGCTGCCTGCTGATGTGATGATGATTCCTGCTGCTGCTGCTGATATGATCCTGCTGTGCTGATTATGATCTGCTGGTGATGCTGCTGCTGCTGCTTGTTGGTGTGGAGGAGCAGCCCCTACCACCTGGGAGCCCTCTGATGAGGGCCCATCTTGGTCCTGGCAAAGGGAGGAAGAGGCGTATGCAGGGACGGGAGGGGAGGCAATACTGCATTGAGGAGGAACACGAGGATGAGGTGCTGGAGTGGCTGAGGAGAACCACTATCTGTGGCGGAAAGGGACACCGGCTGTACAGGACACCAAGCGGAAGGAGCTGCTTGGAGAGAGAAGGGCGGAGAGTCTGGGCTACACATCTGATGTGCTCCTCGGCTGGTGGAAGCACATGCACACCTGGTACGGGAACTGCACCTCAAAAAATCTGGCCAAGCCGCGGTTAAGCTGACGGACAGAGAGAACTATGTAATGCCAAGTGCAGCTTCCTGGAGGGTGAGGTCCGCCACCGAGGAGCACCAGGAGCCCATCTGTCTACCCTCTCTCCTCCGGCAGCCTGCGCACCCAGTCCTCTTCCAGCCGAGAGTCAGTCCCTGTCTCCAGCCAGTTTCTGTGGAGCGTGCCACGGCGGAGAACCCCGGCAGATGTGGAAAGCATGGTGGAGAGCGATGAGGACTCCTGCTGCGTGGGAGAGAGGAGACATTGAGTCCACCGCTGCCGAAGCCGCATCCACCCACACCTCCGCCTCCACAGTAAGGCAGAGAGCCAGACCAGGAGGGGCACAGCACAATGTCCTGGTGAGGTCAGGACACCATCCGCACCAGCATAGGTCTCCTCTCTCAGCTGGTCCCCATCGAATCCTCCTCTCCAACCACAAGCCCTTCCTCAATTACATGCAACCAGACCCTCAAGGAGATGGCGGATCCCCAGTACCAGGTGTGAAGGAGAGGATCATCACACTGCTTAACAACCCTCCAGATCCAGTTGAACCTGCTCCCACCAGTCCAGGTCTGCTCCTCCACCCCAGGTGATGTCCCTCCCATTACCAGGGCTTCCCACAGCCCCTCACCTACCAGGGCTACAGCTACCGGAGGTCCAGCAGCAAAGACAGCAGCCCTTCCACATACAGGCACAGCATTGGCGACACCCACGACAGCGATGCCAGCCACGCAAATGATGCCACCCTCGCCAGTTCCTGACCCCGCTGCAGACCAGGCAGCCCCACTACACTACTCCTTCTCATCCCACAGCCAAGCCCGGCCTCAGTACATCTGTTCCTCAGTACTGGGGCTGACACCCCATGGCATGGATGAAGGACCTCTCAGCATCGCGGGGCTGAGCCAGCTCTCCGAACCTTCCTCAACACACCGTCCCCTGTTGTCCTCTCGGGGCCAGGCACTCCAGCAACACCTCAGACCAGCACTGCAGCAGCACCCACCTCCACCACCTGCACCCTAATACCTTAGACTGGGCACACACCTCCGAGTGACCAAGAGGAGTGCCAGAGACGGCTGCCTGGATATTGTGGACTTTATTTGGACACTTGACTTGGGTCATTTTGCTTTTACAGTTGTTATTAATAAAGTTTATCTTTGTTTCACACACTTGCTTCATTTATTTTTTTCTATAAAGTCTGGGTGGAAACTTTTAGAAATGCTTTAGCCTTTGCATGCTTGTGGGATGGGTTAAATAGCTGTGGGATGGGCAGGGATACCTGTGGGATGGGCAGAGATACCTGTGGAATGGGAAGGGAAGCTGTGGTGGGATGGGTTAAGATAGCTGTGGGATGGAAGGGATACCTGTGGGATGGGATACTGTGGATGGGATAGATAAACCTCCAGTGCAAGCTGAGTGGATCGGAGGCCACCCTCCCAATTGCCACCCCTATGGCCCTTCATTATCAATTACAATGTAAGCATTGATTCACACATTTGAACACAAACACAACTCTTTATTAAACGCCCTGTTCATTGTAGGCCAACCAAACATAATGGCCCAATCTCATCCGTTGATGAGACAGGCTTAAGGAAGCATCTTTAAGCATCTCCATCCTGTCTTGCACTCCACCGCTCCAGCTGGGAGTTGCACCAGTGTTCAGGAGGGTGGGCTGCTTCTCCCTCACGTGAGGCTCTGTTGGGCCCTTGCACACCCTCAGTGTCTATAAGGTTTCGCCCTTGCCTCCATTCCCCAGGCTCCATGTCCCATTGCCTTGCTGGAGGTCCACAGCCTTTCTGCAAGACCGGTAGCAGGTGCGCATGAGATTTGCAGGATGCAGCAAGCTTCCACGATCCTCCTCATGGTCTCTGGGCGATGCTGCATGTTGGCTATAAGTACCTGGAACCTGTTGGCCAGGATGCCAAGGCGTTCTCACCACCCGTCTTGCCCTGGACAGCCTGCAGTTAAAGATCCTCTCTTCAAGGGTGAGGTATTTGGAGGTATAAGGCTTCATGAGGTAGGTTGTTAGGGAGAAGGCGTCATCCCCACGATGAAGTAGGGCACATCTTGTGTGTCGTTGGCAGCGGGTCTGGATCTGGGAAGGCCACCATGAGGTTGCTTTCCAGCCCCTCCTTGAGTGACTGGCATTGTATACCTGGGCATCTGAAGATGAGCCATTGCCTGAAGCATCGATGTACATGAATCTGTAGTCAGCATTGACCATGGCGAAGAGGATGATGCTGAAGAAGCCCTTGGAGTTGACATAAGTGGAGCCTGAGTTGGTTGGAGCTTTGCAGGCCATGTGCTTCCCATCGATGGCTCCAACGTGTGGGGGGAAGTTCCACTTCTGATACCATTGCTCTGCAACATTTTTCCATCCTTCTTCAGTGGAGGGTACTGGAGGAGCTCCTCCTTGTATTCTTCTATGATGGCCTGCACCACTTCTCTGACACAAAGCTGATGGTGCTGGGCAGCACCCTCCAGCCGTGCTGCATGCTCCTGTAGTGGTCCCTGAGGCCAGGTGGGCCAGAGTGAGTGTCACCTGAGCCCAGGTTCCAGGCTGTTGGGAAGTGGGTGTTTGTCTTTGTCAACCTGGGTGTCAGGCGCTGCACAAGTTCATCAAACATGCTGGAGGCATATTCATGAAGTTCTGGAACGCCCGAGGGTCTTCGCTCCTGAGCTCCACCATCAGCTTGTCATAAAGTACGTACTGTGCTCTTCTGGCAAACCATCTTTGGAGCCAGACTTTTTTTGGGTCTCCTTTTCTTCCCGTAGTACTGCTCACAGAGACTGTAGATGGTTTCACAGTGTTGCAGAGGATGTTGGCTGTAGAAAGGATTTTGTCGCAATCCACGTTTGACATGACTGGATGCTGTTGGAATAGCAGAGGTCTGATGAAGGCTGCAGAGGTCTGCACCGCTGGTCTGCTGGTCTGCAAGTGAGATGCAGGCGAGTTCTCCCCATTTTTATAGGCAGTATAGTGTCCCTTTGCATCCTCTAGGCATCCTCTAGGCATCCTGAGACATCCATCTATCCAAGATAGGTCCCCTCTGCGAACGTTTTTTCCGATTTAAACGCTTTGTTTCCGTTCTGCATCCGCCAGGCATCCGTTCTGCATCCGTCTGCGTCCGTTTCGCTCCTCCCTGCGTCCGGCGGATGCGAGTTCCGCGATGGCAGCGCACACCTAGCGGATATAGCGGATGTGTAACGGTGCATAGCGGATGCATAGCGTATGCGTAGAGGATGCAGAACGGACGAATTGGATACATTTTCCGCGCAAAAGTTTAGGCAGCCCAAAACTTTTGGAGGGATGAAACGTCAATAAATGGATGCTGGACGGATAGAGAGGAAGCAAAACAGAGGCAGTGGAGTACATCGTGTTCCAAACGGATGGCAAGCTTTTTTGTCCGTTTTACTTTCTCTTTGCATCCGTTGGTGCAGTGTGACACGGCCTTTAGATATAACTATCTATTTTTACCATCCATGGTCAAGAGGGGCATTAGACAGGTTCTTTTATGTCTTCAATTATAGGATCTATCCTAGCAACTCAGATAACTTTTCTCACATTTTATTATCAAGAAATGCCATCTGCTTCAGGAACTTCACAATATTATATGAAATAATATTTTTGGTCAGTTTCATCTTCTAAAGCCAATCTATTTAGATTGGGTTTTTTTTTAAATTAATGATACCAAAGTGATGAGAAAGATCAATCACAGTAAAATGTTAGGGGCTCATGGCACTGCAAGGTGTGAGAAATTCCATCAGAATGCTGCTATTGTGATTCATCTTCCCCCCAAAAAACTGTTGTGAAATAATACAGCTTTTTTAAAAAAGCAATGTTGACACAACTTATTCTGATGTTTCTCATTTGGAAAACCTAACATGATTTATTGTCAGCACTGGGTGTTGCCTAATTTAGATAACAATGCTGGAGCACTGCAGGAAAAAAAAAAGAACAGCTCATGGAAACAGGAAGGATTAAGAGAATCTTTTGACCTTCTTGTTGCAACAGTAGGAGGGCTTTTCATGGATTTCAACTATGGTTGGAGAACTTACACTACGGTTTTCATGAATTGCCTGCCATAATGTGCAATTGTTATCTTTCATCATCTGAAGATTTACCAGTTTTTAAAGATTTCTTAAAGATAATACATAAGGGGTTTAGCTAGATAATAGCGAGTTCTTTCAGTTATCTCGCAGGCAGTTCATCTGGTTTCCTGAGAGTAAACTGATTTAAAATAAAGAGATATTCCTTTATATTTAAAATAAAGAGATATTCCTGTCTCTACTTTCAATCTCTCCCCTTCATCTTGTCCTTCAAAATGTTCTGTTGGATCAGAGCATTTTTGTTGGAGGAAATTGAACCAAGATAGGTGTTGATTAGCTTTATCTTTTTTATGTTACTCATTTGTATTTTGCTTTCTTCACTGAGTATCTGGTGTATGGATTCTTTTATTTTCCTTTTCTTTGGACTTCTATAAAGAAGCCCTATGCCAACCTGAGTTCATTCTGACTTTGTACCTTCTTGACAGAAGTTCTACAGTTCTAAACTTTTCATCTATGAATTGGCATTTCCACTTCCTCAGCCTTTTTTGTATAGCTTCACTGGCTTATTGTGCCATCTTAAATTTTCCTTTCTCATTAGGCATATTCACCTGGGGAAAGCTAAAAATTGTTATCTTTGGAGAAAGCATCTACTCGTCTACTTTCATCTCACACCATGTCTTTTGGTCTGACTAATTTACTGATTTAGCAGACATTTTCAAATGATAAATGTCTTAGGGGTAATTAGGTTTTGGAAATATGTGCTAGATAATATGTATTTTTCATACAGTGCAGTCATAAAAACCCTGATTTTGTTATTTTCCCAAAGATTGGATGTTTTGGGCAATTTCAGGATAGTTCTTGTCAGACCTATTAATTAAACCAGGACCAGGAAATCAACTACAGGAAACCTTGACTTACAACAGTTTGTTTACTGACCATTTGAAGTTACAATGGCACTGAAAAAGTGACTTATGACTTTTTTTCACACTTAGGACCACTGCGGCATGGTCATGTGATCAAAATTCAGACACTTGGCAACTGATTCATATTTATGACAGTTGCACTGTCCCGGGGTCATGGGACAATGGGAGTGTGGCTCTTTTTGATGATCTTCTAACAAGTCAAGTCAGTAAGGAAGCCAGAATCATATAACAACCATTTTATTAACCAAATAACTGCAATAATTCACTCAACAACTGTGGCAAGGTCATAAAATGGTCAAAATTCCCTTAACAACTGTCACACTTTGCAACAGAAATTTTGGCTCAATTGTGATTGTAAGTTGAGGATTATCTGAACACAGGAAAACTAAAACTACTTCTAACATACTTCTAACTACTTCTTACAAATTTGATAGTGTTGTACCAATCCTTTTTATACTCCAATAAATCAGGGAATTATCTGTCTGTCCATTTCCAAATGTTATCTTGTTGCTCTGAACTTGAAGAAAATGTTTCTTATGTAATTGTAATTCTTATGACAGACTTGAAATTGGGCACTATCTAACAAAATGAAATCCAATGGTGAAAAAAGTAAGGTTCTACATTTAAGCAAGAAAAACAAAATGCACAGGTACAGTATATGTGGTACCTCACTCAATAGTGGTGACTGTGAGAGGGATCTTGGAGTCTTAGTGGACAACCACTTAAATATGAGCCAGCAGTGTGCAGCAGCAGCCAAAAAAGCCAATACAGTTCTAGGCTGCATAAACAGAGGGATAGACTCAAGGTCACGTGAAGTGTTAATACCACTTTATAATGCTTTGGTAAGGCCACACTTGGAATAATGCATCCAGTTTTGGTTACCACAATGTAATAGAGATGTTGAGACTCTTGAAAGAGTGCAGAGAAGAGTAACAAAGATGATTAGGGCACTGGAGGCTGAAACATTTAAAGAACAATTGCTGGAACTGGGTATGTCATGCCCCTGTTGGGAGTCTGAATCTGAGGAGGAAGATGAACAGATGACAGGGAGTGGGAGTGTGGCTCCACTGGCTGTGGAGAAAACTGGGGAAGGGCAAAGTCCAGTTGGGCAGAGCAGGAGAGAGGTAGAACAAGGGAGAGGGAGTTCAAAGGAAGACCCAGGCCTACCTCCTGTTCATCCTAGGGCACACAGGGAGAAACAGAGAAGAGAGCAACATGGGTTGTATGGCTTATGGGGAAGGAAAGGGCCCTGATTCCCTTCATTAGGCACACTTGGGAATGAGAGTTTAAAAGAGATGCAAGCTGAGTGGGGCATTTGCTGGGAACAAACATGAGCTTATCTTGTGTTGACTTTGGTTATCTGCATTCCTGGCATCCTCCTAATCGGTTTGAATTACTGCTGTCTGGAATTCTTGCTTCTGCCTTGTTGAACCAATTACCTCATTTTGCCTTGATTGCACTTATAGTTACAGTTTTTGTTGACCACATTATGGACTTGATTCTCTGCAGCCAAAGGCTGTTCCTAGGAGAGTTTTCTCCAGCCCAGAAGGTAACCAGGACATTGGGGGCAAAGTTGGAGTGAATAAAGGGACTCCGACTGATTATCTGACTGTGTTGTCTTTGTGCCACGCCCCAGGTCATCACAGGGTATGTCTATGTGACATGACAGCAGTGTTCCAATATCTCAGGGACTGCCACAAAAAAGAGGGAGTCAAACTATTCTCCAAAGCACCTGAGGGTAGAACATGAAGCAGGGGATTGGACTAGAA
>BHFT01038626.1:0-16617 GCA_004320025.1 Laticauda laticaudata
GGATAACAACGGATGGAACATTTTCTCATCCACTGTGTCCTTTTTACAAACGTTTTGCTTCCATCGGCCAATGTGACAGGGCCTTTACTATCTTACTATGTTCTATTTGATATTGTTATATTAGCAGTTGATGTAGCCCAACTCCAACCATGCTAAAAGACTGATATTGCAGCACTGAGGAAATTTATGGCCCCATTTTTTCAATGAATTGAAGACCTGCTTACACTTGCTTCTTATGAATGTATTGGCTATAAACATAGATTTTGTATGGATAATGTAATGAAATATGGGAATCAATCATGCAAAATACAAAAGTTTCAAAAGAAAGTATGGTAGTTATGTAAGTGTGTTAAAAAATATACACATAGAGATAGCCCCTTGTATCAAGTTTGTATTAGTTAATTTGCATTAGAACTGTAACTGCTTCCTGTTGTAATGACACATACTTTACCATTTTTTTATTTCTGTAGTATTTTCACCTTTTTAAAAGCATTTGTTATGTTTGGACTTCCTTTTTTTGACAATGTAAGTATTTTGGTATTTTGTCCCTTTTCTTTCTCTTTTTCTTTTTCTGATACTATTTAAAAAAACTGAGTGCCCTTTAGATAAAACATTTTTGGGGAGTAGGAAACATGCATAAGGGAAGCAATTGCCATGGACCTTCCACATAGGACCCTAGCCTACAGTTCAGTATTTGAAATGATCAAATAATTGACACTTCCCATTTATAGCAGTAAAACTAATTAGCTAGGATTTACTTTCCCATTTAATGGGCCATTAATTTCAATTGACACCAACAGAGAAAAAAATTGCATCAGCATAGGATTCTGAGGGAAGAGGTGTGAGTGTGTGTGTGTGTGTGTATGTTGAGGGGAACTAGTTTAATGGTTTAATGTTTAATGTTCTGTCCTCAAACCTGCTCAGTCTTAAAAAGCCCCTGAGTGTAACTCCCAAACTAAGGTGACAGGGATAATGAAAGTTATGATCCAACACATTGGATGAAACCAAGTTTTGGGAAAACTATAGTGGGTAACTGACATTTTACTTTGCACTTGGAAAGCTCCCAGACATTCTCTACATCCAGGTCAGGAACAAACATGGAAATCATTAAACAGCTGCCAAAAATAATACCAAAGGCAGATAAAAGCAGGAGAGCAACATATAAAAACAATAGGAACAGTTTATAATATCTATAAATCCACATAAGTCAAAAGGCACAGAACTGTCCACTTGAAGCTATGCTGTGGGCAAATAGCATGGACTGTTGCAGCAGCCTTTAGTGTATATAACTAGGAGAAAAGAAATGGAAAATAGAATATCAGATGATCCATCGTCAGAACCAGTCACATAGGCCGACGGATACAAAATGTATGTAAAAAGGACACAGCGGACGAGAAAATTTTCCATTCGTTGTTATCCGCTCTCAAAAGTGCCCCAAATTGGCATAAGCAGAGCGGACAACAATGGAAAGGAACGGACGGGGGGAGGATGTAGCCAGGAAGTAAAGTGGATGCTCCACGGAAGCCTAGCAGATGGAAGCGGATGGAAGCAGATGGCACATCCGCAGGGCTTCCGGGGGAGCACAAAGACACGAAGCGACGGCAACGGAAGGAACTTGATGCCAAGAGTGGATGCCGAGCGGATACAGCGTTGCATCATGGAAACTAGCGATGCCTAGCGAATGCAAACGTTCAACTGCGCATGCGGGGAGGATGCATGGCGTCAGCCCCGTGGATAATAGAAGGGATGCAGCTCTCAGCAGAGTCACGCATTCAGAGAGAAAACCGCTGCAGACACGAGCTCAAGCCAACAAACCATTGGAAGAAAGAAATGCCTGCTTGGCTATTACTGCTGCAGCCCTGGCATTAAAAAGACAGCCCACCATCCCACCCCTTAGCCCTGACTCTGCTTCTGCTGGGGCTTCCTGCTGCTCGGATGACTCTTCTGGTGTGGGGTTCTTTCTGCTGGTGCTGCTCCTGTGCTGGTTCTTCTGTGTGTTACTCTTCTGGTGCTCTCCTGGCCTTGGCAGTCCTACTGGTCCGGCTGGTGACTTCTGTTGCTTACTCTGCTGATGATATCCCTGTCCTGCTGGTGCTGCTGGTGCTGCTAGTCTGCTGGTCCTGCTAGTCCTGCTTTTCTGCTACTGTTTTTGTTGCTGCTGTCTGGTTGTGTGGGTGTGCAGCAGCCCTACAACCCCGAAGCCCCTCTGATAGAGCCCAGATGGCCCCTCCAGAGGAAGGAAGAGGCATAACGCGAGAACGTCGAAGAGGACGCAATACTCCATCGAAGAGGAACATGAGGATGAGTGCTCAAATGCTGAGGGAGAATGAGCACCTATGTGGAACGGACACAGGCTCTATCGAGACACAAAGAAGCAGGATGCTTGGAGGAGAGAAGGCGGAGGGCCTGGGCTTACACTTCAGAATGTCCTCCTCGGGTGGTGGAAGCACATCCACACCTGGTACGGAAAGCTGCACACTCAAGAATCTGGCCAGGCCACGATCAGCTGACGGACCCAGAGACCTACATGATGGCCAAGTGCAGCTTCTGGAGGGTGAGATCCGCCACCGAGGAGCAGCCCACTGTCAACACTCTCTCTCAGGCAGCCCACAGAGACAGTCCTCTTCTGGCCAAGAGTCAGCTCCTGTGTCCAGGCTGGTATCTGTGAGAGTGCCACCATCAGAGATGCCCCACATGCCACTACCTGTTCGGAGCACATGGAAGACCCTCTGATCTGCAGTGGGAGCAAGGAGAGGCACTTCCACCTAGAGACCAATCCACCCCCACCCAGCCTCAACCTCCACAGGAAGCAGCAGAGAGCCAGACCGGAGGGGCAGAGCCACACTGTCCTGCTGGAGATCAGGGACAGCATCAAAAGCAGCGTTAGATTTCCTCTCTCAGCTGGGTACAACACTAGACATACCATCCTCAAACTGCAAGCCCTTCCTCACCGACGTTCACCAGACCCTCATGGACATTTCAGAATCACGATACCAGGTGATAAAGGACAGGATCATCCGTCTTCTGCCACAAATCCTCCAGTTCCCAGCTGAACTGCTCTACCCGGTCCAGGTTCACTCCTCCACCCCACTTGATTTCACAGCCCTTTCAAGGCTTTCCACAGCCCTCACCTACCAAGGCTACTGCTACCAGGCGTTCCAGCAGCACAAGCAGCCCTTCCCAGTACAGGCACAGGTTTCATCGTCGCCACTGGTGCCACCGATAACACTAATGCCACCGACGCCACAGATGCCACCGACGCCACAGATGCCACCATTCCACATATGCCACCCATGCCTCACCTTGCTCACCTGCAGACCAGACAGCCCACTACACTCCTTCCTCCTCCACCCCACAGCCAAGCCCGGCCTCAAACCATCTGTCATCAGTCTTGGGACTGACATCCCCATTTCGGAGGAAGGGCTCTCAACATATCACAGGACGAGCCAGCTCTCTGAGACTTCTCCCACACACCATCCCGGCTTGTCCTCTTGGGGCCAGGCACCCAATGGCGCCTCAACCAGCACTCCAGCAAGCAGCCACCCCACGCACTGGACCCTTCACCTGAGACCATGGCATGCCTCAGAGTGACTGAGAAGAGTGCGAGGACTGGTTGCTACCTGTTTACTTTATCTTTGCTTGGGGCACTTTACCTGGGTCATTTTGCTTTTACGTTTGTTATTAATAAAGTTTATCTTTGCTTCACACACTTGCTTCAGTTCTTTTAGTCAATAAGTCTGGTGGAAACTTTTAGAAATGGTTTAAGCCTTGCGATGCTTGTGGATGGGTAAGGATAGCAGTGGGATGGCAGGGATACCTGTGGGATGTTTATATAGCAGTGGGATGGGCGGGAAACCTGTGGATGGGTAATAGCTGTGGGATGGGCAGGATACCTGTGGTGATGGGCAGGGATACCTGTGGGAGGGTAATAACTGGGATGGGGAAGATAGCAGTGGGATGGGCAGGGATACCTGTGGATGGGTAATAGCTGTGGGAGGGGTTAGTATAGCAGTGGGATGGGCAAAACCTGTGGGATGGGCAGATACCTGTGGATGGGAAATAAGCTGTGATGGTATAGGATACAGTGGGATGGGCAGGGATACCTGTGGGAGGGTAATAGCTGTGGATAGATAAAACCTCCATGCAAGCATAGTGGGACTGTATGGTCCACCCTCCCAGTGTCCACATCTATGGCCCTTTATTATCAATAACAATGAAATCATTCATCCACATATTTCAAGACAAACACAACTCTTTATCATTGCCCTGTTCATGTGTAGGGCCACTCAACATACAATGGCACAATCTCATCAGTGTGATGAGACAGGCTGAGAAGCATCCATTAAGCATCTACCATCCTGTCTTGCCACCCACTGCTCCAGCTAGGAGTTGCACCAGTGTTTCAGGAGGTTGCGCTGCTTCTTCCCTTCACGTGAAGCTCTGTTGGGGCCTTGCATATCCACAGTATCTATCAGGTTTCGTCCTTGCCTCCATTCACCAGGCTCCTGTTCCCATTGCCTTGTTGGAGGTCCACGAGCATGTTCTGCAACACTGGGGAGCGGGTGCGCATGAGATTGTGCAGGATGCAGCAAGCTTCCACAATGTTTCCTAACCTCTTCTGGGCGATGCTGCATGGTGTGAGAAGTCCGTGAACCTGTTGGCCGGATGCCAAAGGCATTCTCCACCACCCACCTTGCCCTTGACAGCCTGTAGTTGAAGATCCTCTTTCATAGGTGAGGTATCTGGAAGTGTAGGGCTTCATGAGGTAGGTTCTGAGGAGAGAAGCGTCATCCCCCCTGATGAAGTAGGGCACATCTTGTGTGTCGTTGGTCAGGGGTCTGGATTGGGAATATGATGACGTTGCATTCCAGCCCCTCCTTGAGGTGACTGGCGTTGTATACCTGGGCACCTGAAGATGAGCCGTTGCCTGAAGCATCGATGTACATGAACTTGTAGTCAGCATCGACCATGACGAAGGGATGATGCTGTAGAAGCCCTTGTAGTTTGATAAATGGACCCTGACTTGGCTGGAGCTTTGCAGGCACGCTGCTTCCCATCATGGCTCCAACGTGTTGAGAAGTTCCGCTTCTGATACCACTGCTCTGCAACTTTCTTCCATCCTTCTTCATGGAGGGCACTGGAGAGCTCCTCCAGGTATTCTTCGATGATGGCCTGCACCACTTCTCTGACCACAATGCTGATGGTGTTGTGTGGCACCCTCCAGCCGTACTGCATGCTCCTGTATGTGGTCCCTGAGGCCAGGTGGCACAGAGTCAGTGCCACCTTCAGCCCAGAGTCCAGGCTGGGCCAGAGAAGTTGTTGTTTGCCTTGGTCAACCTGGGTCTCAGCCGCTCCACAACTTCATCAAACATGGCTGGCGGCATCCTCATGAAGTTCTGGAATGCACGAGGGTCTTCGTTCCTCAGCTCCACATCATTGTTATACAGTCCGTACTCGTCTCATCTCGTGATCCATCTTCGACCCAGACACTTCTTGGCCACCTCCTTTTTCTCGCATAGAACAGGTGAAAGAGCCTGTAGATGGCTTCGCACTGTTGTAGAACGATGGGTGCTACAAAAGAGTGTGGACAATCCATGTGGAGATGACTGGATGCTGTGGAAGAGCAAGAGCAAAGCAAGCTGAAGAGGCCTGCACGCGGCTGCTCGACTGAAAGTGAAGATCCAGGTGATTTCCTCCCCCTTTTATTAGGAAATATAGTTTTCCGCTAGGTGTCCTTTTGCATCCTCTAGACATCTCTGCAGACATCCTAAACATCCAAGATACGTCCCCTATACAAACGTTTTTTCCATTTTAATGCTTTGTATGCGAGCTGCATCCGCTTTCATCCTTTCTACATCCGTGCTACTAAAACTGCGTGTCCATTCCGCATTCGTTTCGCTTCCTCCCTGTGTCCGTTTTCCGCTGGAGGCGATGCGAGTTGTGCGGATGCACAGCTGATGCCTAGTGGATATAGCGGGTGCGTAACGGATGACAACAGACTTCTAACGGATGTTCCCCGTATGCGTAGCGCGATGTAGAACGGACGCATTGGATACATTTTCCGTCAAAAAGTTTTGTGGAGCTTAAAACATTTTGAGCGGATGAAATGTCAGTAGACGGATGCTGGATGGATAGAGAGTTTGAAAACGGACGCAGTGAGTACAGAAACGGATGCATCGCGTTAACCAACGGATGGCAATAACCAACGGATGGCAAGTGTTTCTCTCCATTTTACATCCTCTTTCCATCCATTGGTGCTGTGTGACAGGGGCTTTCTGTTCTGCATCATGAAGAAACAAATTGGTGATGAGGATAATGACATCACCAAAAGTTTGGAATGCACCCTTGATTTAAGGAATTCTGGAGACTCAAGTGCATTTTCAAAGTGTTGTTCATATGTGTATGCATGTAAATAAAAGTGATGATGATAATGATTATCATCAAGTGCATGATGATAATGATACAAATAATAATGTTCAAGGAAAGATATTGTGTGATCTGAAAATTATTTGTATTTTCTCTTTAATGCCCATCTCTGTGTATCTTTTATAATTTGATGCCAACTAGGTGATGAAGGTGAATTTGGATAAAATAATGGGCTGGATAAATACTAACCATGATTAGAAGTGAAACAGCTTGCTTTTAATGGAATGGAACATGTTTGCTGCAACTAACAGATAGATATACTAAGAATAAAATGAACTTGGTATAAAAAGAATTTACACATAATCAAATGCCATAACATTATTCTCTAAAAAACACAAATGCTTGGCTCACTGGCTTTCCTAACTAAATATCTGAGGAAACAGCCAGGTTTTAAGTGATTCCCAGAAAGCAAGGTAGTTGGGGGTCTTATGTATTTCTGATATTAGGCTGTTCCAAAGGATAGGTACAGTTATGCAAAAGATTCATTTCCACCAGATGAGAACTTTTTACTGAGGAGAACCTGGACAAGCCTACCCATCCAATCAGGTTTGTTGGCTTGATGTCGTGAGGGAGAAGTAGTCCTTCAAATAACCTGGCCCCATGCAATACATGACATTAAAGATGATAAATTGCACTGAGAACAAAGCTGGAAACCAGTGTAATATGGGCAGACCATGGGTTGCCCCAAACTACATACTACTGCATTCTGGATCAGTTGATGTTTTCCTGAAGGATAGAGCCACATAGAACATGTTGCAGTAGTCCAAAAGGGAAGTGACTACAGTATATGTGATCATAAGTGCAGCTGGTCCAGGAACGGATACAATTGACACACAAGATGAGCAGAAACCCCTAACTGTCAAAAGTTAAAGGATAGTTAAAGTGATAACTCTCTAGATCCAGGACACCTGAAATCTTGAATCATTCTGTCTGGCTGGGGTTGAATCACAGCATTTTCCCCACTCCCTGGACATTGGATTAGCACCTTAACAGCATCACTTATCCAGCCTGTACGATCAACATAATGGATGATGGATAATCATGCTGCAAGGTGATCTCAACAAGAGACATCATGCATATATTAAATAGAAAGGGTGACAGAATTGCACCTGAACTATGAGGCACCCCACATATGTGGAGCCCAGGACTAGATCTCCCTCATGTCCGCAACACTAAGCCTGAAAGTTTGTGCCTTCAGCTTCACAAAAGTTTGCCTTGCTTCTTGGAGCTTTGATTCTCCGTTAATCAGATCTGCCCATAGTTCTGGATGCACTATTTTCTGGGTTACCTTTTAGATTATTGCAGTTACATGGTAGGGATATCTACAGGGTGCAGTAAAAAAGACCAAAATGCCAGCTGAGTTAGTACAACTTTGAGGCACCATTAAAGCCAACATTTTGACCTTTATGACATACCCTCTGAACACTCCTGATACATAGAAACAGTGTTGACAACTGTTAGCTACTATTAAATGTGGTCTTTTGCTTGCTTTCTCACTGTAAACTTTACAAACCAGTTAAAGGGCTTTTCATACCAGCTACCTAATTTCAAATTGTTTGATGAACAAAACAATTTTGAAGGCAAGATACAGAAATGATAGTTTCTTCCCATATGCACAGACCCTTGATCTTCAGTAACTTTATTATATGACTTGTGTTTTGTGGTCTTTAAAGTTTTATCCCATCATCTGGAAATTTTACTGTGTTTTCAATTCAATTTAAAAAAAAAACATGAAGGATTTTGAGGAACCTTTTGGAAATGTATGAATATTCAATAAATAATGAGCTGCTAATTATAAAGGCATAAATCATCTGTGAACAACCAATTATATTTCACATCTGCTTGCAGTGTATTGCACAGCCTCTGCATTTCTATTATACCAGTGCTTCACAAGAATGCATATTCATTTGTATTGGTATTCTTTCAGATTCAAGAAAAAAATCCGCTGAATTTTTTTTCTAAAAGATGTTCTGTTTAAGAAAATGGGGCAGAAAATTAAACACCCTTAATTATTTTTATTATTCTTTGAGTAATAAAAATATTTTTATTCCTAAGGGTTTTTTAAACATACTGTTTATGTTTTAAAATATTGATCACATGAGATTATAAAATCATAAAATCAGAGTCGAAAGGGATCTCAGATGTCTTGTATTCCAACCTCTGACTCAGAGCAGGATCTGGAAAGGTATTATACATGGGCTTTTGTTTGGGGACATGCAATGTTGGGTGTTCCACTTGTTGATAGTTTTTCTTTTCAGGAAATTCCTTCTAGTAGTTAACTTGAATCTACTTTCCATAATTTCAGCCCATTGATTCTGATCTTCCCTACATATCAAGAATGAATGTGTCTACTCAGGCAGAGTAGAATGGAATAATTATTTCTCGTTATATAAGTTCCTTGCTCCTTTTAATACATAGCCAAATGACAATTATCCTTTTAGCGACTGCTTCACAGGGAAGGCTCAGTCTCAACATCTGATCTACTAGGAAGCTCAGATTATTTTTATTTAAACTACTGGCAAGCAGATCACCCCATTTTTCTCCCCACATGCACTTTCATTTCAGAAACTTAGTTATTTCTCCTAGTTTTGTGTCATCTGCAATTTTGATTCCAAACAGACGTTCCCTTCCTCCAGAAAGATTAATATAACCAAACAATACCAAAAGAGACAACTAGCCATAGTAAACCAGTTATAAGGAACATAAATAATCAGACACAACCAAGAATGGAGACTACTGTAGATATAGAAATGTCAGTCATCAGCAAGATAGAACTCCCCATGCCAAATTACAGAAAATTATCAAAGGGGCATTACTGATGGGTCAAGGGGGCATTACTAATGTGCCTGTGAGTTGTCTTTTGCTGTATCCCTCACATTTTAACACTGTACAGATCTGCCAGCTTGCTTGTTTATTGATTGATTTATCTATCTTTGTGTCCTAACCAGGGGAATGGCCATCCTAGCAGTGAGTAGCTGTGCCTGGAAGTAGTCCATGAAGTATGTAAAATGGAGTTAGAGTACTCCAAATAGTGGTGTACTCCCCAATAAATCTGGAAGAAATTCAGCCATATAAAACCTGTTTTCTCAGAAGCAGTGAAATCCTGTGCATACACCCAAATATGTTTTTTCCCAAAAGCAACTAGATTTTCTTTGTTTTTCCTTGAAGACATTTCGCTTCTCATCCAAGAGGCTTCTTTAGTTCTGATTGAATAGTGGAGAATTATGGTGGAGACCCCAAAGAAGCATTTTCAAGAGGTAGCTGGATTCTTGAAAATGCATCCCAATCATTTTCATGTGTAACATCATTTGGGACATACTATATTTTTCGTGTGTATACTCATTTGGGACATACCATATTTTTGGTACTATAAGATGCTTCAGAGATGCTCCAGAGTATGGTCCAGACCATAAGACGCACCTAGCTTCTGGGGAGGAAAACAAGAAAAATCTGCCTCTGTCTCCCAGCAATTTGCTAACTTGCAGCAAACAACCTGGTCAGCTTCACCACAGCCTGATTTAGCATGAGCAGCTGATTGGTGGTTGGATCTGCCTCCCAGAACACTGCTTATCAGTTCCAGACTGTGGGGACTGCCACCACCCATTGCTGCCACCACCTTCTTCCATGCACCCAATTTTCGACCTCCATGTGCCCCATTTTTGGCCTCCACGTGTCCTGTTTTTGGTCCGTTCCTATCCCCGCCACCTTGAATGGGCTGAAAATGGGGTGTGCAGAGGTCAAAAATGGGGTGCACGGATGCCGAAAATAGGGAGCATAGAAACTGGCTGTTTGCTGATTGCTGCAAGGAGGCAAATTTCTGGGAGGCAGAAGCTGAAGGGTGGAAGGCTTTGGAAGGTGGGTGGGGCTTTGATAACATTCACTCTATAAGACACACAGTCATTTCCACCCACATTTTTTTGTGTCTTATAATGCAAAATATATGGTAACTACCTTTTCCTTATTTAAGTCAACCATCTACATTGTCTGCCTGCTAGTACGCCCTCATTCCTTCTCAGGCAGACTTGATCACACTTGATACAAAGAATGGCAAATACACAGTGATGCCTTTTCACTTAGTTAATCATGGAGTGATTTATTATCTTTATGCCATTGAGTCATTTTTATTTAGTGACTGTACAGATAGATTTCTCCATGATCATCTATCCCTAATCTGCTCTTATAAGTCTTCCAAAGGTACTCTCATCACCACTGTCTAGCCACCTTGCTGTTTTTTTTCTTTATCTTATTTGAAATAAATGCCATTTTGATACAAAATGGAAGTTTAATTTAGCAATTGTTCCATTCACATTCAAGTATCAAATTTGCAACAGTGAGGTATATAGAGAAAATATCTTTACTGCTTCCTGAATTTAAAAACATAATCAAATGGGATTAAAGTATCCTTTTTGACAGTGTACAAGTTGGCTTTTTCTCATATATTAATGCAGTGCTAATCATTGCAGCCATTAGTACTCTGATTTTATTGTTATCAACATGCCTGCATAAAGGTGCATTGAACATTCTAGCCACCCAACTCATGAAGAATAAAAGATAAAATATTAATGAAACCAGTGCTCTCAGTAACAGTACCCCATTAATTTCTAAAAATATATTTGAGTGTTAATTAGAAGGCTTACTGATAAGATTGTTGTTATAGTGAGACAGAGATGCTATTTTTTTGTAAGAATTATTTCATTTCAGTGTGTTTTATCTTCTTTAGATTTGTTGTGTTATTCCCAAATTCCAAAATTAGCATTTGCCCACACTGTAGATCTTTTAACATGAAAGTACAAGAATATCACTGGATATGAATTCATTTTATTTATGCAGAATAATCATTTCTTGGGCTTTAATTGGAATTACTCTAGGATACTGTTTATTACTACCGTACTAACCCTCATTGACCTGGAACCAATGACCATCTTGCTTCGTGTTCTGCTACTTCACTTTCCCAACATTTATTTTTTTCTTTTCTTTTCAGAGAATGTTCTTAACACCAAACCTTTGTTCACTAATTTTTGAACACATAATTTATATAGATGACCATCTCATATATGTTCTCCCCCACCAACCCCATGTCAAAAAGGTTTTGAGATTTATCATAGAAAGCTTAATCAGCATTTAATTAGTCAAACACTGCATCTAAAGATTAAAAGTAGAAAAAAATGCCTCTGTAGAAAAACAAATTTTGGACAGCTGATGAATAGTTTAGAAATATTTTTGGATGTTTGTGTATTATGCCTATTTGCAGAATTGTCCCATTAAGTTCACTGGAAGCAGTGGACCATTCTGGTTTTGAAGAATTAAGGGAAAAATACAGCTGTGGAATTGTCTTTTCCTGTGACTTGCTGCAATAAAAGTCGTGAAGCTTTTTCCCCCAATAAAAGAAATATATATATATATATAACCATAAGTTAACATTCCAAGTAACAACCTCCAAAGGAAAAGACTTCTAAAATATAATCTTCCCAAAAATCCATTTTATTTGAGATGTCATATTGGTACATTTGGGGAAATCTGAATCTGAGAGTTCCAGGTTTTCCCTAGCTCAAAGAAAACCCAAAATCCAACCCTGGTACCCAATAGTCTATCACATAGTCCAACCATTACTTCACTCCAACTGGAGACTATCCCCAATCATTCCCCTTGAGGTGCAGAGTAACATGCCCATGACTTTATGAGAAAGGAATATTGTTGTGTCTAATCTTCCAACGTTCCTTGAAGTTCCCTTCCCATATTCCCAGGCACTGAATGTGGCAGCCCAGAAGCCTCAGAGAAAAATGGTTTCCAAGCTGACAACATTATTTTCAGAGAGGACAAATGAATAAGCCAGCTATTCATCAGGGGCAATATTCGTTCCTTTCTAGAAGCATGTGTGGAGGGAAGAAGAAGAAGCTTTAAATCCTCTGGCTGTAATACCCCATGTAGAATGTCCTATTTGCCCTTTCCCTCACTGGAAGGGGTACAAGTTGTAGAACTTATTACCATCGTGGAGAAGCTTTAGAGTGTCAGACTTACCTTTCCATTGGAAGAGAGATCCAGAAACTAATCTTATGATGCTTAAGAATTTATGCCCTTATTCTTATCAATGAAATGATTATAACCCTGTTCCTGTTGTAAACAGAAAAAAGCAGCTGGGGAGGGAAGCTATATAGACAGGCAGTGTATGTTTTTTTAATACATAGATCAATTTATAAAGTTGGAAGTTCTTTCGATGAGGGGAGACGTAAGGAAGCTAATTAGCTGAGAAACATATTCAGCTTTAATGGCAAAATAAATAATTAATGGTATTGCCTTTGTAAATTTAGCCTTTCAGATATAAATTAACATAATTAAGTGAGCAATGCTACAGTATGCATTTTTACTAACCAAATTTAAATCAAGCAATTAAGCATTAGGTTTCCATATCTAATGGGCTGAGCTCAAGTTGATGCTGATTGTGTAGTTGCATAGTTGTCTTTTCTTTATTAGAAAAGGAAACAAAGCACTCTGCAATAAATCTTACCATTAATTATGCTATGAATGGATGATAGATTAGTTTTAAATATTTCACTCACAATTGTCTGTAATGAATCATTATATGGTAAGCTTTTTCTAAAGCATTTGCAGCATAATATTTATTTATTTACTTGTTTGTTTGTTTATTTATCATCTGCAGAGATCTATCTCTACTTCCCAGGAATCTCACCTGCTTCAGCTGAAAAAGCTTTATAAAGGAAGAGTTGGGAAGTGTTCATATATTGCCTTGATCATATTTGGTTGCCATCCAACCAAACAAGTCAATTAGGATTATTATCTGTCCAGGCTTTATAATATAACATAAAGCAGGCATACACCATTTTTTCAGTGCTAAAGAGAAAACGCTGCTTTGTGCATTATTGTATTTAATGCCCTCCAATGATTTAATGGCTAGGATGAAACAGAAACCATTAATTTCCAAGCTCACAGAATAATTGTTTGTTTCTTTAAGACAATGCCAGTCATATAATAGTGGTTTTATCAGGCAGTAGATACTCCTGAAGTAAGTCCATTTAGCTGATAATTAAATTACATATTAGAAATGTTACTTGAGGGTTGGAAATCTTTGAAAAGATGCTTTTGTTGGATGGAGGCTTAAATAAAGCATTTCCTCAAAGCTATTGTACAAACCATGATGTTCGCTTCACTCCAAAGAGCAATCAGTGCAAGGGAAGCCATATTGTTCAGTATTGGCTTGATTGGAAACACTTTGATCAGCACTGAGCAAATTGGCTGAAAAAGCCTTTTCTCATAATTCTGGACCAAAATTATTTGTAGCATTGATGCACATTATTGTCGAAGAAAATCACATTACTTCTTTGGTTCAGCTAAGAGAATCATGTTTTTCTAAGGCTTAATGTCAGTCATAGTAACAGTGAACTGTGCAATTTGAGCATACATCAGTTTGAAAGGAAAACAGGTTTGCTGAAAAATAAGGAAAAATTATTTATTTAAATGTTTTTTTTGTTTGCCCTTGTCATAGAGATAAACAAATTGGCTCTTGGCCACATGCAAAATCAGGCTGAAGAGTCCATCCCATCTTCTTCTCTTCTGAGGCAGAACTCTGAAAGAAGTTGTGGACCTGGAAAGTATCACAACCTTTGATTAAAGACTAGAATGTCCAAGAAGTGGATAATCTAGGAGATTGGAAAGGAAAGGCCTCCAGAAGTAACTCTTCCACCTTAGTTTGACTTGTCCATGGTAAATTCCCAGGAGAATGTGTTAGTTCAGGAGAAACAGGGAATTAGTCTACAGACACTGTTTCTCTGTGATGATGCTGTGCTTTGGAATACCTTGTAGTTGTGAAATTCAAATAGCTCTCTCTTTATTAGATTTTGAGAAGTGATTAAACACAGCTATTTAAGAATCATTTTTAATTTTGAATGCATCTATCTCATTATTTCTTCTTTGATTGCTTAAAATATGTTTTTAGGCTATCTCTGAATGTCATTTTTGACTATTTGATTGTTTGATTTCAAATTACAAATTGCAATACATCAAAAGTTCACTGATTATGTCAGGTTAAATTGAATAAATAAAGATTACTAATTAGGTAGTAACAAGAAAAAGTCTAGCCAGGAATTTGTGCTAGATCCTTTATGTTTTTCCCCATGTTATGTATATTATTTTCTTTTTTCAGCATACTTTTATCCATCAGGCTGAATGTGAATATAAAATTAGAGTTTCTTATCATTTGTAATATTATTTGAAACTTCTACTTTTTATGAAATGTGGCAAAGAATGAGCTGTTGTGCAAACCAGTGACATCTTGTGGTGTACCTGGCTATTTCTGTTTTGACTCAAAATGCATCTTCCTTTCTTTGTATATCTACATGTTTAATGTAAATCTTTTTATAGTTATATTTTTATTAACCATTTTTAAGAAAATGGAAAGAAAAAAACCCACACAATCAAAATAAAGTGGAGAGTTTATAGTCATAATAGAATTAGGTTTAAATTGTTATTATTTCATTTCTTAATTTTAAGTAATCAATATATTGTTTTAAAAACTACAAATATTTTTAATAATTGAGGACTATATGGTTATCAGTTTTATTTGTTTGTTTGTTTGATTGATTTTTATGATGTCCACCTCCCCCATAACATGACTGGGCGGCTTAAGGGTTATAAAACAAAAAAATAATAATTTAAATATTAAAAATATGCAGATTATTTTTAAAAAACTATACAAAACCAAAACTAAGAGATGGACATCAGAGGATGAGATGTTCTTACCCCATTAACCACCTCCAGAAATGAGTACTCCCTTTATGTTTCAAGCCAAGTATAAATACCCTTTTAGAAGGCAAAATGGCTGGAACAGTTCTCGTCTCCAGTGGTAGAACAGTCCACAAGATTGAGGCTACAGCAAAAAATACTCTTTCCTTGACTTGCTGGAATTCCTTAACAAATGGGATGTGTAACAGGATTTTCTACTGGCTTGAGTGGGGTGAACTCATCCCATTGGCGAGAGATACCTCCTCAGGTACCCTAGAACCAAGTCATATAGGGATTTAAAAGTAACAACCTTGGATTGGGTCCAGAAGCAAACTGTTACAAATGCAGCTCATGCAGTAGGAGTGTTATATGTGTCTATTATTGACTTCACCCTTTTCCTAAGAGGTCTGTAGGGGGCGTGCATAAGTGCACCAATGTGACTACCATCCCTGTCCTTTTGTTTCTATTTTATTCATATCCATTTCATGTATTCATAACCATGCTTATACTTAATCTGTTATCTAATACTTGCTTGACAAATAAATAAAATAAAATAAATAAATAAATATGTAGGCTTCATTGCATTAATCCAACTGAGAGATGAGTTGGGCAATAGTGACCATGACCAGGACTTTACAATTCAGATTTGGACACAACTAAAGTTGTGCAAAAATCCTCCTAATCATCTGCTCTTGGAGCAGGAGTTGTGCACCAGGTCTCTTGGGGTAGTGCAACCCCTCCAGTACTATTGATGATAAACAACCAGATCCTTAGGTCCTTTGCATCCACAGCTATTCTGTCTTGTCTGAGTTCAGCTGTTATACTCCATCCAGACCCTGAGAACTTCCAGGCATTATGAAAGGCAGCCACAGAATCACCTGGATTGCCAGGGTTGGATATGTAAAGCTGAGTGTCATCAGCATATTGATGATATTTCAACCCATGGTGTCAGATGATGTCACCTAAATTTAGAATTATGGTAATTTCTATCCAGGCAACTAAAGATTTTAAGATAAGGAAAACCCAGATTCCACATTTATCAGACTGTACATTTTTTTACTTGTCTTTCTCATTTAATACCTTGTTGTCAATTTTTATTGCACTCATTTAGCATAGAAAAGTAAGCCTTGGTGCAGCGTTCATTTTAATAATGATTTTCTTCATATCCCACGCAGTTTTAAATTTTTGTCCATATTCATGATATTTTCCCAGATGTGAATACTTATTTTTAAAAAAGTGTTTGTTGATTTTGTCAAGTAAATTCCCAGCGATTCCATTGATATTGTTTGTTTTTTGTTTTTCTTTATTCAGCAGTGGCATTAAACCCCATTATTTAATTCAATTTTTTATTTTCTTCCTCAAGCCCATGCCACACTGCACCAACTGATGGAAAGAGGATGTAAAATGGAGAAAAATGCTTGCCATCCATTGGTTAATGCGATGCATCCGTTCTGT
>BHFT01038628.1:0-74211 GCA_004320025.1 Laticauda laticaudata
GTGCGTGTGTGTGCGTGTGCCTTTCGCTGGGGACGCGGCTGGAAGGGGAAGCCGAGGCGCGAGGCGGCCCCGGATCCTCGTGGGCTGCGGGTGGCCCGGCCGATTTCGAAGCCTCTGCTGAGGAGAAGGAGGAGACGCTTCTCGCGATGGCGCCCGACCCTTCGCATACCCGCCCGGCTTGAGGGAATGGGAAAGTGAGCGGATCAGAAGGGAGGGAAGCGGAGGCAGGTCGCCCTGTGGAGGAGCCGTGCGCGGAGCCAGGCAGCGCCGCGGACCTGAAGCTCAGGGCCGCCACCCGCCCGCGATGACAGGCTGACGGGAAGGGCGGCGTTGAGCTCCTCAACTCCCGTGGCAAGAAGGCTGGAGCCAGACGGCGGGCGCTCGGGGCTTGCGATGCAACCCTGAGTTGCAACTTCTGAACGAAACCATTGGTTTCCGTCCTCGCGTCCATTGGCGGGAGATTGTCGCAAAAGCCGTCGGCTGAATCGAGCGGCCCTCCCGGTTTATCAGAGCGNGGGAGATTGTCGCAAAAGCCGTCGGCTGAATCGAGCGGCCCTCCCGGTTTAGCAGAGCGCTCTTTCCGTAGACGGAGGTCAGAATAACCGGGTTTGGTTTTGCTTGTGTTTTTGTTTTTTTTAAAGAAATGTATACCTTTCCGAAACAAGGGTACCCGGTTTGGTTTGGTTTTTAGAATGCACGAATGAATAAAAAACAAGGCTTCTTTTTTTTTTGTTTTTTTTTTGTTCCNTTTTTTTTTTGTTTTTTTTTGTTCCGTTAGGTACAAACGCAGAGTTTTGTTGGGGGATTGGGCAAAAAAAAAAGTTTTTATTTTTCACTTCAAGATGGAAAAGAATGGTGCGTGTTAAAGGAGGTGCTGCTACGCTAGTGTTGGGATGTGTTAGGACGTCTATCAGCCTGCAGGATGGAGGCCTCTTGGCTGAAGGTGATGGGGATGGAGCTTTTAGCACATCGGTCCATAGTGGGTTGGGAGAAGGTGAGTGGCCCAAAATCACCCAGCGGGATTTCTCTCGTTTAAAAGGTATGTTGATTTCCCAGCATTTGGGTATGAATCCGCTCCCAAAATTTCAAATCCCCAAGTGAAGACTTTCCCGACAGGTTAAAACTCCCATCTCTCAAAAGCCAAGAAAGGCCAGAGGGATAGGGATTGGTACCTAAGGAAAGAGTCTTGCCCTCATTCAATATTAGCATAGAAAAATAAGACACATAGAAAAACCGATGGCAGAAAAAGATGCAGTAATCTACTAGATCTGCCCTTTGAGTTTTTTGTTTTTAACTAGGTAACATCACTAGCATGAGTACATCACTAGATGAGTACCAATGATTGCATCTAGGAACATCTCTAGGATCATCATTAGATGAGTACCAATGATTGCATCTAGGAACATCGCTAGGAACATCACTAGATGAGTACCAATGATTGCAAGAAAACAACCAAGCTCAGAGAATACCAAGGAACCCTCTCCCCCCCCCCCCCCATGCATGTGTGTTTGTGTATGTGTTGCTGAGGAAATAAAGAGACCATGAAATTGAATCTTACAAGACTGCATCCAGCAGGCATTTTAAACATGCTAAATGTTAGCTGGATCATAAACATGAGCTGCATTCAACATAAAGGGAAGAGGGCAGCTTGCTGTGCACTATATCAGACTATTGGTATCTTTCAGTGTGCCAAATGGGAGTCTCTAGTATTGCTCTCTGAGTAGAAGCTTTGCCCAGCCTTTGGTGTAAATGATTGGGATTGGACCTTGGACCTTCTCCCTGTAAAACATATTCTCTGATGATGCTCTGCCCTTCTTGTTAAAAATTAATGTACTGAACTGTGGCATCAAATGTAGTACTTATAAGACTGCAGCTGCACTGGAGTTAACTTTATTATAAAGTTTAATTACTATATTTAGGGTTTTTTTGGCATGAAGCAGATCACATATGTAAAAACACCATTCGTAAGTGTCAAGATTAAAAGGTGCTTGATGGCATCCTAGGAGCTAGCAGCAAACAGTGATTTGTCAATCCAGCTTTGGCTCATTAAATGATCTTAAGCAAGATAAGCATTAAACATTTTCCATGTTCACCTAAAGAAGTATTTATGGAAATCCTACGTATGAAGTACTGTATCATAAATGTACCTGATCACTTTCCCAGAGAGAAATGAATGGGCATACAAATGTGTTTATTTAAAGGGAATGTCATTTTCCTGCAAAGCATCAAGCAACCAATACTGCAGAGGATGAGGAACAAGTGGAACTTTATCCATGCTATTCTGAAAAGTTCACTACAAATTAAGGAAAGCAAAATCATTTTGTAATTTTTATATAGAGGAATAGGAGAAAGTGGACAAAAGAGTAGACCATGAAGACAACCTGAAGTCATTAAGATTTTATAGCTGTAAAGTATCTTAACCTAAATTCGCACATTGTGCAAAAGACATCGTGTGAATACAATTGACACTCTTACTTTCTTGTTTTAGTTGACTAAAAAAAATGGCAAAAGAAATGCAAGCAATTCTACAATATTATTTTTTAAACTATGTACTTAAAGACCAAGCTGAAAAACAGCATAGTGAAAGAAGGGGGGGGAAGGGGAGAGGAAAAAAAAGATATTTTTTTAAAGGTTGCACCATAGTATGAAAGCTGGCTCTGAAAATTGAAACACACTTCTGGCATGTCTATTAGAAATACCCTCTATTAAAATAAATAAGATCCATCTGAAAGCAAAACTGAAGATAGCTTGCAGAAATATAAAAACCACAAAATAAAAATTCAACTCACACTGAAAGACTAAATTGTCAACAAATCTATAGTAGAACTTGCATGAAGCAAAAGTGGAAAAATAAGGATTTAAGACCTTGGTATATTGTTGACTATGAAAACAAACTATGATGTCAAGCTCAGAAAATAGCCAGATTGCAACAGAGAAAGGCAGAAATAGCCAGGAGTAGCTTACTGTATTGCATATAGATTTCACTTTAGCTAATGAAGACTGATATACCTAAAAGCTACAGTGCTCAGATTAATAAAATAACTTTTAAAATACAAGGGATGTTATGATGCTTTATATACCGTAATGGGCTTTTAAAGAAGCAAGATTTTATTAATTGATGTTCCATATAAATGCAATTATTTGTTCACTTCACATGATGTAAATCTAATAGGTTATTCAGTTAAAATATATGAATGCATAGCAAAGGCATTATATACGTGTAATACATTGTTCATCAGTGGAACTTGCTGTTCCTGGAAATAATTTCAAAGGGGATAGATAATATAAGTTATAAGAATACATGAGACCAGTTCAAATAGCCTTTGCCATCACATTGTAACAAATGCAGCATCTTTCGCTCTTAATTATTTATACTTTTGGTTTGAGGTCAGATGAAATTAAACTGTTATTTGAAAAAGATACGAGAGGCACATAGCCTATATGCATCCAGTGTATGATCATAGAAAATCATTGTGCCCAAACTGGTTCCATGTTATGGTATCCAGGTGTTCATTAGTTATTTGATACATTATGAGTCATGAACAATACAAAAATAGAAAAACTAATAAACAATTTATTTGCAATAGTCATATGTAGAAGCACATATATTTTTGCAGTGATCGTATCATTCAGACGTCTTAAATGCAACACATCAGATTGAACTGCAAAGAATAAAACTGCAGTGGTTTTGTGGTAAACAGATATTAGAGAAAAAAACTAAACATATTCTGATACTCAAAGTCAATGCCTCCAGAAATTAATTTGTCTGCTTTCAGTTTATCTTTTTAGCAAACTGCTGTAGTTCTGATGAGAGCAACAAATGCTACTGGGGAATTCTGGAAATAAAGTCCACAAGTGCTCTAGAGACATAACCTGAAACTGATAAAGGAGTATGGAAATTCTGTCATGAAGCATAACTGATTAAGGATAGCAAAGAAGGCATCCACAGTTTCCCTTTCTAAATATGGATTTAGACAGGGATGCCTCAAAACTACAAATTTCCAAGAAACTCAACTTTGTCTCTCATAATGGAATGTTTCCTGTCCTGATCCATTTCAAGACTTGGCTTGCCATTCTCAGATCCCATAATATATCTGAGTGGCAATCCATTCACAGGATTCACCATTGAACAATTGCAGGGAGAGAGAGAAAAGTAACACTTGTGTAAATGTGGCCCACTATTTACATACTCTTAAGTGCTTAGCTGAACCTCCAAGAACAAATACTGAATTTTAAGGGAGGTTCTGGCTTCCAGTAGCAGAAGTTTTTAATTTATCAGGGCCTGGTAGCGTAAACCATCTGATTGGCTGGCACTGATTTCATGTGGTCTAATTAACTGATAACAGAAATACAATGAAGGTTTGTGCTCAGATAATAGATTCTTGCTGACAGAAAAATGCCCGTGTAAAAAAGAAAAGGATTTATGAAAAGGGCTCAATAGAACTATTACTGGTAGAAAAATTAATTTTGCTTTATATAAGTGTAAAAGGAAAAATTGAACTTTCCCTTTTGCTGGACTCAGCCTCTAAGAAACCACTAGTCTGAATTGTCTCTATTTTTCATGAACTTCCCAAGATTTATACACAAGAATGGATCATATTAGAGTAAAATGTCTAGAATATTTCTCATATTCCTGATTTACTGTCGCTCTTTGTTATCATATATATGTTGAAGGCAGTGGGAAAAGCTCTTAAATAGGCGAAGATGGGCTTATACCAAGCTATATAGATCTATTAGTACAAGATCCTCAAAATGAGTGTGATTTAATTTATGAAAAAAATACATTTTAACTTCATGACAAAAATAACTATCAGTTTACCTGTATTAATACAATCCTATACATATTTGTTCAGAAATAAATTCTAAATAAATAGATAAAAGTGTTTCTATTTTATATAGTTCTCAGCTATGTTGGCACAAAATAGTAACCTACATATACTGTACTGACAACTAGAAGTTTACAGCCTGATTATTACAGGCTGTAATACAAAATGTTGAGGCAGTTTATCTACCTACCTACCTACCTACCTACCTACCTACCTACCTATCTATCTATCTATCTATCTATCTATCTATCTATCTATCTATCTATCTATCTATCTCACATTCCCAAAACCAAATAGACATGGTTAACATCTTCGGTTGAACGTTGCTAAGTCATGGATACCAAAGTATGTAAGATGCACAATTGATCCAACCAATAATTTCCCACATTGGGAAGTATTCTAAATCTGGGATGGAAAAATTTTGGGCAACCTGACTGATGGCAATAGCACTTAGACTTACATACCAATTCACAGTGCTTTCCAACCCTCTCTACGTGGTTTACAGAGTCAGTCTATTGCCCCCAACAATCTGGTTCTCATTTTACCAACCTCAGAAGGATGGAAGGCTGAGTCAACCTTGAGCCTGGTGAGATTCAAACTGCCGACCTGATGATAGAAAATGAAGTCCAATGACATTTTGAAGACTGCTGATTCCAAAACTCTAGTTCTTAAATACTTTTATAACATCCTGTCTTTGACTTCTGAAAACATAACAATAGCTTCTCCATTTCTGTACTACTCTGCAAAAATGTAAGTGTAAAGTAACTAAAATGTAGTTTCCTGTTTGTAGGAATTTCTGCCTCATCCAGTTTAGCAGATTAAATTACCAAAAGTAATTTCATTTCATCCTGTAGATCTCAATCCATACTTGCTGGCTTGTTCTTTTTTGTGAATTCAAGCCACCAAGACAAACTGCTTTTTTTCAAAAAAGTGAAAGTACTGCAGATGAAGAAAATAAGCACAGAAAGTCAAGTGTTAATATAGATATTGAAGAAGTCCAGAAAGTTTATTTTCTTAATTAATTGATCATGCTAAACAATCAGTGTTTTCAGCTCTACTGTCAAAATGCAAAAACCAAAAGCCCAAATTTTGGGACTTTATTCAAGCGCAGCCCTGCATGTGCCAAAGACACACACTAGCCTGTCTGAAAGTCACAGCAATTTGAGCAGTTTGGTTAATAGCACCTCTTCTTCAATCTCTAGTCAGACTTTGCAATGAGCAAGAAAAGACTACAGCGGCGTGCAAGATTCCCTCAGAATAAACCCAAGGAAAGTCACAAGAAAGGGAAGGTGTCCCACTGCCTCTATTTCAATCAAGGGTCAACACAAGAAAAAACAAAAAGAGGGGGATGCCCCAATACTTTCTGGCTTTCTCCAATCCTTTCCCAAATTGAAATGCTAAAAGTTTCCACTCTCCCCAAAATTGTCTCTCTTAGGAAGATTTTCCAAACAGTTTTAGGCCCTTATGAAGAAGTTCTGTCAGTCAAGTGTGCACTCTTAAGGCATGCACATCTTGCTGTGTTCATGTGGCTCTTGCACTCTTCTGCCCCTGGTGAGATGCGCAAGTCTTTAAACTGAAGAAACACAACACTGTAAAGCCTGCAAACAAACTTCTTATGTCTGTCATTTGATAATTCCTCTCTGATCTTTATTGAAGGTGCAATTTGGTGGGCTCCTTCCAAATTGGGCCCCCCTATAGAACATTCATACATTTATATTCTTGTTTACATTTATATTGAAAGACAGGCTAGAAATCATTTAAATTATCTGAATTCTTAAGATAAGGAATGAAAAATCTGTAGCCCTTCTAAAGTTATTGGACTAAGTGCAAGTTTGTTAATTTGACTGAACCCGATCAGATTTGCTGTACAAAATATCTGAGGAATGCTGCACTCTATCCTGGCTTTAAAATATAGATGAACTTTGATTACACACTTCAGCAACTATCTTGACTTTTTGACACACAGAAACGCATCCTGTGTAGATGTTTCTGAGAGCAAAGGCAGACTGAAATATCAGATGAGCCCTGACGAGCTTATTTAAAACAGTGATTCTCGTCCTTGGGAATTCTGTTGTTTGTGCTTCAACTCCCAGAAATCCCCAGCCAACATGAACTGAAGTTCACACATCTTAAGTCAAGATTGAGAAGCACTTCCTTAAAGCATACAACTATAGTTCTGGTTCTCAAGGGAGTTTTCTCCTAACTGCAGTTCCCAATTCCGATTAATGCACATCCCAATACCCTTCTGTTTTTATTTCCCAGTCTTTCTCCAACCGATCTAGTTTGTTGATATTTATGTTCTTCATTGCCCCATTTGTAGAATCGTAATCCACATTACGATGCCTGGAGCTGTGGCACCATTGCAGCAGTTCAGTCTTCTTATTGCAAGGTAACATTCATAACGATCAGTTCAGAAGCTCCAAACTCATAGTTTAGTTTGTTCAGCTTTTGATTTATATTTTCTGTTGCCTGAGGACATTTTCCCATGTAGAATTACAATGCCTGGTAACCTGAACCAAAATGTTTATCAGTGCAGAATGCCAAAGTTGCAGTTTAACAGGAACTGGAAGGCCACAAGTTCCCTACACAAGTCTACATATAAATAAATGTGTAGTTTGATGGAAAATTAGAAAATACTATTATTTATACATATATGTTCATGGTGTCTAATGCATTTCAGAAGTTCACTCTTATCCAAACCTCTGCATCTGCATGTTCCAATTGTTGTCCTCATTGGGCTGTCCACCAACTGATTTTGCTGATTGAACACTGGAATTTGAAGGCCAGTGCTTTTCTCTTAGTAGAAATTCCTGTTTCATCCAAAATAGCAAATCAATGTATAATAAGTGAGTAATATGGGGATAGAAGGAAGTTAGGAGCGAATGAGGCTAAGTCAAATCCTGACTCCTCAGAATTTATTTTAGGTCTCCTTCCTATCAAACCATAACATGAATTAAGACAATCCAGTTTGGTTTTGAATAAAAATAAACAGGAATGGTTTTGATATAAGAATAATCACCTAAAACAGACATTATAGCTGACAGTTTGCAACATCCAGTGAATCACTGCTTAAGACTGTAAGGAAAGATTGCTACAGTTCCCCAGGTCGATCCACATAAATATGAATAAAGGGGGTATAAATTTTAAAAGAGATGTAAGTACAAGGTAGAATGGTTTATTGCCTTAATTCAGATGCAACTTTAGCATCTTCACACGTGTTCATTGTGGAACGCAAATTCAACCTCATGCAGGACAAAAGAAAATTTAGCTGGCCCAAGACTGAGTGGCAATGATGTTAAGATTAAAACATGACCATAACAGATAACAATGTCTTAAGTATGCAAAATGGAAGGAAAAAAATACCAATTTTGAACCAATGTTTACTTGCTTTTCTCTAGTTTTCTTATCTCCTTAACTTTGACTTTGGATGACCTTGAAAAGCTAAAGAGGCTCAAATGTGGTTTTTACTTTGGATGAGAGACCACCTGGAAATCCTGCAGCTGGAGAATTGCTGGGAAATCAAAAGACAATCTAGAAAGCAAGGGGAAATCACCTTTTTTGCCAAGAAAACAACATGGATATGCCCATGATGTCGCCAAGAGTCAAACTCAGTTTGAAAGGTGAATGATGTCGGGAAGTAGTTTGCATGTCAGAAAAGAATCCAGCAGTACATTATCATCAAAGGTATACTTTCATTTCTGAACTACAGCACTTCTAACTTAACTAGTGAGAAAGAATTATATCAACAATAAAATAGTTTCATCCCTGTTTCTGGCAAACACTGGATGCTGTCAGGATCTTGTTGTTGATGACAATAATGTTTTTGATATGCTACATTCCACAATCAAAACATGATTTTATAGAATTGCTCTGAAGATCTGCTACAGCTTTCAAGTATGCACAGTTCTTGTGCTTCTCATTGCCGTTAAATACTCAGAAAGATACTCCCCCAGTATGTTTTGGTCTGTCATCAAATTCTGCTGTTTCTGGAGACTGGGCAACCTTAAGTTTCTAAAGCATGCTAACAATGAGGTGAAATTTGTCTCAGTAATCTTACTGTCTTAGGCCCAGTACTCTTCGACATCCTCATAAATGATCTAGATGAGGGGATAAAAGGAGAACTCATCAAATTTGCAGGCGACACCAAGCTGGAGAGAACAGCTAGCACTGGATGATAGATTCAAGATTCAGAGGGACTTTAACAGACTTGAAAACTGGGCCCTATCTACAAAATACAATTCAGTTGTGAGAAAAATACGATTTTACACTTAGGCAAGAAAAAGCAAATGCACAGGTATGAAATAGCTGGTACCTGGCTCAACAGTAGCAAGAGGGTAGGAGATCTAGGTGTTCTAATAGACCACCACTTAAGTATGACCCAGCAGTGTGCTGCAACTGCTAAAAAAGCTAATGCAGTCCTAGGCTGCATCAACAGAGGGATAGCATCAAGATCATGAGAAGTGATAGTACCGCTTTATACTGCACTAGTGAGGCCACATTTGGAATGCTGTGTTCATTTTTGGTCACCATGATACAAAAAGATGTTGAGACCCTAGAAAGAATACAGAGAAGAGAATTTTGTTTTCAAATCTGAAGATAACTACCTGAATCTGGTCTTGATAAAGTATTAGAAACTCAAGTAAAAAGATAAAAACCCTTTAATCTGAACTTAACTCCTGATGACAAAATAAATAAGTGTGCAGGTGGGAGAGTGGTGATTTTTATTGTTTTGTTTTGTTTTTTGGCCAATATGAATGGGATTGGCCAATGTCTTCTACAACATCCCAGTTTAACCTATGCCATGGGTAGTTTCCCATTTAACAACTAACCAAGTCCATCTTTGCTTACCTTTTTTCAAGATCTGCCAGTCAGGCAGGTGTTTCTGCTACTTGAAAAGAACCCAAAAGGCAGCAGCCTATAGTAGAAAATTTGCCAAGCTGAAGTAAAAAAAAAAACACTGGAGAAATAAAGTGAAACTCTAAACCCCTCACAAATTCTCTGCTTTCTCTAAATGGGCACGAGGCCTCCCAAAATGTATAACCCTGATTTTGTGCCATGATATGCAATCAGACTGAAATGCCTGTCATCATAAGGCTCCAATTTCCAGCTGATGAATAGGTAAGATAACCATTTAATATAATAAATGGGCAGCCTTAGCTACTTCTAGGTGTGACCTTGCCAAAAGAAGGCAGAGGGAGGAGGACAGGAAGCATAGAGAATGGCAGGAAATACGTTTTATATGTAGAATGTCCCAGTTGAATCCCTTGGCGTTCCAGCTCAATAAAACCATTAGAAAGTGAATGAAGGAAAAAGGTGTTTATGGCCTATAATTAGGGAGCTATGGCCAGAAGAAACACTGCCAACTGTCTGAAGAGGAGAAAATGAAAACCAGCCTTCTTAGCAAAGAGGGAAATGAACCAACTTTGTTTCTGGAATAGGGGGAACTCTCATCTATCTGTTCCTGCTTGGGCAATTCAAACAAGAGTTTGTTGTGAGATTGTTGCATCACAAGGATATGGAGTAGCTACACACACACACACACACAATGCTATTTTCAGATATCAGTTCATGAAATTGGTTTTCTGCTCCTGCCCAGTATGATAGATTTATTTCTTACTTTTTAATTTTAAAAATTACTTTTTAATTTTAGACTTATTTCTTACTTTTTAATTTTTATGTTGCAGTAGTGGCCACTACTTCCTAATGAGTGACAAGATAACTGACAGAAATTGTATAATACACATGAGAAGCTGATAAGCATGCGACATAAATCTGATTTTATTGCTTATTAACAAAATGTAGCAAAATAATAAAAAAGGACTATAAAAACTTGCATTTTCAATTGCCTTTTGCTGACATCTTAAGGCACTCAGGCCTAACAAGGTACTTTCTAGACATGTTGAGCTTGCAATTTTCAAACTTCCTAGCCAGTCAATTATCCACAATGGCAATTAACTTTGCTGGTTGGGAATTCTAGAATCCCAGACCTAAGACATTTGGAGGATACCATGTTGGAAAAATTGTTCCATTGAAAGTTCTTAGGGGGCAGGAAAACATGGAAACATTGCACAGTCTTACAGAACAGGTTAAAAATCAACACAGTGTAAGTCACATGAAAAATAATTATATTTTCCATCAGATAAAATGGGCAAACAATTATGAGACTGAAAAGGGAAAATTCAAGGAAAAAATAATTTCATTGATACATAATAATTCAAAGCAAAGAAAGGGCCTAAATTCAACGCTATTTTGTGTATATAAAGTTTAGAAGAATTTGGGGCTTTAACAAAGATCTATGTAAGCATCACCAAAATGTAACCCAAATGAGGGCAGAGTTTTCATATTTTATTACATATAGATACATCATATTGTTAGAAACATACAGTTACATAGTGCAAAAATCCAAATTAAAGAGCCCCTTACAGATAGCTGTCCAGTATCTATTAATGTACAATTAATAAAGGAAAACTCATTGTGTTGCTTGGTATTTGGGTCTGCTGTTAAACTGCTGCTACACTGGGAAGTTTTTCATTACATTTTAGGGACTCTGCCTTCTTACGACTTAACACCATTCTACCTAAGATGATTGAGAACAAGTCCTGACACTCTTCTGTCAAGACTACTTGAAAAGTGGTGTCATCTCACCCTTCAATCATCTTGTCTCAAGGCTAAACAAACCCAATTCCTTCCATTTTTCCTTGTACAGATGTATATGCTTCATTATCTCTCAATGACACTAGCCAACTTTAGTTGCTCTCAGAAAGGCAAAGCCACATTAGTATGAGTGGGTTAATATGTCTGATGGGGTCACTAGAAAATTCCAGAGTTGTATGCTGGACTGAGAAGTATAAAGAGAAGTTGCGGAAGAAAGTAATGGCAAAGTCTTCCAAATTGTGGCAAAATCAAACAAAAACCTCTCAAAACATATGAATCCATGATCAACAGGAATTAAGATCAAGTCAGAGATATTTTATACATCTTAATAATCTTGTTTTTAGAATAACTTTTTCAAAAGTGGCATATACTGCTGTTTAAACTGATACTACACAGCATTCAACAACTGCCCAAGGCCTTTATCTGACAAAGTTGGAATTTGGACACAGATCTTCTGGGATTTTGTTTCTTTACGAGATAGCTAGATTAATGCCCATTTTTTAAGCCCCAGGAGGAGAGGGAGGTGATCATTTACAATTATAATAATGTCATTAGTTTTCCAAAGTTGGTTATTTAGTATTTACAGAGCTAACCCTTCATATGTAGCAATGAGCCATTGCAAAATCTGTTAGGCAACATGTTACACAGCCAATCAATTACAATCAATTAGGACTCCATCCTGTTTTTCTTTATTTGCATACTCTCCTGCTCTCCTGGCCAACTATTGATTTGCTATTATCTCCATTCACCTACCATAGAGATCCACCATCGCTTTTACTGCCCAAAAGTAATTGATGCCATTCCTTCAATGACCTCTTTGCTACAGACTACACCCCATTCTGAGAGGGTATTGTGGACGTGGTGGACATGACACTTGTGTTTTCTATAATAGCGGTATTATATAAAATATAGCGGTATAATATAAAATATAGTTACACAGCTAGCTGAGTAAAGGGAGGAGATAGCAGTATAATCCAACAGTATTATTAAAATTACAACTTGTCATTTGCCACCAATGAATTCCATTGTGCATGTCAGAACATCTCCATTCTTTTTTTTCCCAAGCACATATTTTTGTTTTTGTTCTGTTTCAGTGCTTAGACAACCTTGCGAACAATTTATTCGGAATTTTTGTTCAATCTTTTTGAAATGAATAGGTGCTGTGCAAGAATGCAACAATTTTCATTCATTTTTATGGAGCTAGCTTCTTAGTGAACTGTCGCCTTTTGTATGGCATCGGAAGATAAGATAAATGTTACCACACATCTCATTTAATACAAATTAATTAAAAATCTGGCTAATCACTATTCCTTGTTAGCCAGGCACTACTGCTTTTCTGTCACTGGGTGCCTTTTTTACTCCTCCATTAATTTCATCTTATTTAGAATCATAGAGCTACTGATGCCTCATAGTTCATTTAATCGAATCCTTCACCAAATCAGACCACCTAAAATGGAATTATTGTATTTAGTGTAATGTTTAATATTACAGTTCCAATTGGATCCTGTGTAATGTCCATTCTTGTTTGTGTTCATGTATGTGAAAATAAATGTTCAGAGCCAGTGCCCATGCATTTGGCACTCTTCAAATCAATTGTAGGCACTCTTCAAATCAATTGTAGTCACTCTTCCCAAAATGCTGGGTGAGGATTCTACCAGTTGCAGCCTCACTGCATGTGGACAGCACCAGCTGAGGGCAGGCTTTGTCAAAAGTGCTTATATTTGAAGATATGTGGCTATTTACAGTATAGCAAAAATAAGGCACACTTGGGTCTGCCCCAAAAGTGTATGCATGACAATACATCACAAAACAAAAAGCTCTTAAAAAGAAGAGTGACAAAAAGGCATTCATTTTCAAGTATGGTCAAAAGCACATTTACAAGTAATCATCTTCAAAACATCAAGGCATTGCATCATGAACATATTTTGTGTTTATGGAAACTGGGCAGTTTTGACAGACACCATCATGGTATAATAGATTCTGTATAGAGGTTGATCATCTAACAAATGTCATTTCAGGACTCTGTTGCAAAAGAAATTAAGCACAATTTTGCAAAGGGTTCTAGAAGAGGAAGGACACCTCTTCTCAGATTAACATTTTTATCTCTTGCTCTTGGTGCAAGCAGCCAAGAGATGATGTTACATTCCTGTCCTAGCTTCTGAGCTGTGGTCCTGGGTCAGCACAAGACATTTTGCCATTTGAATCAGAGCAGGAAATGGGCCCACCACCACCCTGATCCAGATGCCTAATTGCTAAAATCAGTCAAATTATTTGCATATATTAGGAAAACAATCCGGAAACACTTTTTCCCTCTTGGTGGCAGTAAGCATATATCTTAGATTTTGCTGATTTTCCATGATGCACTATTTCATTCTGCCTAACAGTCAGATCAATTTTGCTTGGCATCTCAAAATATGTCTCTGCTCTTGTCAACTTAACCATGCCCTAAGATGATCAGTGGAAATCTTTTTTTTTCAGGTGGAAATCCCAAAAGGTATCTCTGAGAAAGAAAGCTTTTTAAATTTCCCCTCCAGGTGTAGAATGCTTTATGGCAGAAAACTGCATGAACTATGGCAGTTCATGCAGTTAAATCAGAGATTTGCAGCATTATGGTTTAGTTTGCACATTAACACACATTGGCATTTCATCATTTCAAGGACACAGCAAGCAAGTTACAAGAAAAGATGAGCTATTTAAAAAAAACAGCAGTTAAATATTAAGTATATTTATTATAGTCACTGACTAGTGACTATAAACGACATTTATTTGTTTCAATTTGCATTTCCCACATAGTTTGGCAATGTAAGTATTTCCTAACTGAGTACTGAGAAGAACCAGTTTGGTGTAGTGTTTAAGGCAGGGGTCCCCAAACTTGGCAACTTTAAGTCTTGTGGACTTCAACTTCCAAAATTTTTCACTGGAGAATTCTGGGAGTTGAAGTCCACAAGTCTTAAAGTTGCCAAGTTTGGAGACCTCTGGTTTAAGGCATTGGGCTAGAAAGCAGAAAAACATGGGTTCTAGTCCCACAAAGCCAGCTGGGTGACCTTGGACAAATCCCTATCTCTCAATCTTAGGAAGAAGCAATGGCTTATAAAATCTTGCCAAAAATATTAACAGGGACTCATCAAGGCAGTTGCCAGAAGTCAACAATAACTCAAAGGCAACACATAGACAAAAATGAGCACTGCAATGGTCCTGTAGTAGCATAAGTAGAAATTTCAAAGACTTTTAGTAGATCAAGTAGATTTTAGTCACATCCTTCCTGAAATTTTCAGAAGCCCCTCCTCGTGCTCACATTAATAAGAATGACCTCTTCCTAAAGATCCTTAGATGAAAGATAGCGAAAGTTGTAATTGATGAGTATAAATAAAGGCTGATTTTCATCTTAATTCATGGATGGATGGATTCCCTTGATTGCCTGTGTGGACAGTTTTATATCTCTAAAAGAACAGTCATGTCAAGCAGTCCAAAGAATAAAAATCTTATTTGCCTAACCAATACAATAGGCAACATTTCTGAATAAATAACACAAAAAGGAGAGTCAGCAGGCTCATAACCTATCACTCCATTTCCTGATCCATTATTTTATAGACTGACCAGTTTAGGAAAGCAGTTAATCTTTCTTTGCCTTTGTGGGGAAATAGGCACCTTAAAGCTGCCCTTGCAGCACATGGTGAGGGTTAATTAATTAATACTTATACATGGAATAAAACTGTCTTTGAATGATGGGTGATGATATATGTTACATGCTGAAATACCCATGGGAAGAAACGGCACATTGTAAAAAGTAAGAGCCTTGCTGTGTGCTCCCTGAATGTCATTCGGCCAGGCCTCCATCAGATGGCTGGGTAGAAGAGCTTCAACCCAGCAAAGATTTCAGCCTCAAGAAGAATCACCAAAAGGACAAGACCACAAGGAGAGGAATAGGGAGGGGAAAGAACAAAGACTTGCAAATGTTGTAATCTAATGAATTAGCAGGTAACAAAGGAGTGAGTGCAAAAAAAAAAAACCAACCCACCCTCCATGGAAAACATAGCACCTTGATCATAAACAAAATTTAGACACAGCTCCCAGAGTTTACAGTACCCCAAAATTGAATATGGTGTTTGGATTATCTCTCAAGAGCAGGTCTAGCCCAGATCCAATGACTTTACACTGAGAAAATCATTGATTGCTGCCAACTCACTCAGATAAAATTCCCATACAGCTATGCCAGTATTGTTCTCACTCCAGTGTGTGTTGATGACGGGCACCAAAAAAATGTGGTCATAAATGTGTGCATTTGCCAGAAAATGCTTTTTTTAAAAAATTATCAACATATTTGCCAGTGATCACTAACAAATGTGATTGTTTAATAACAAGTGGGAATATTTCAGTACTGCATTATAAGATTTCCACATCATGGCAAAGGAATAACTTCTTCTGCCATATACAGCCACCTATGAACTAAGTCTTGCTTCACTGTATCTCATTATATTTTAGACCTGGGTACACATCACATTAGGCTTTGCCAAGAACGACTCAAACCAGGATCTCAATTGTTGAGTTCTTCAGTACTGAAATAGTGCCTTCAGATTCTTCTGTCTTGAAACCCAGTTATCAGTACAGTTTTTTAGAAGAAAAAAATGTTTTCTTCTCACAGGCATATTGGCATTCGAACAATGTTGTCTGAAATGTTTGAAAAGCTTTGCAATTGGTTGAGAAAACATTTGATACTGATAAGACTTTATGTATATAATAAACATGCAATTAATTAATTAATTAATTAATTAATTAGATTACACACGAGATTAGTTATCCTCATTTACACTCCAAATATTTCCAAAGCTGCCCACCAGCATCAGTCATTGGGTTGCATAACAACCCAAAAGAGAATAAATGGAATAAGGAAGCTATCCGTATTCTTTGCTTGCTACATTTATTTAACCCAAAGACTTAAATTCCTATATTTTATATTCACACACACACACACATACATGGAATGTACTATTTTTAAGGAAGGTGAAAAGAATTGGATTCAGGGAAGCCCTTGAGAATGTCAGTCTGGAGGAGACCGAGAATGGGGGTAGATTGACAAAATAATGTGGGTCTCTCTGCCTCTTCTCCTGTAAGTACATATGTGATTTCAATTCCATATTTAGGTCTCTTAGGAGGATTGCTCTTGATGTAAAAGTTATGCATGGTGTAGAACAGATAAAAATAGCAAGGATCTTACAAGGCAGATTTTTCACTTGTGAAAAGTGGTCTTCAGATAAAAGATCTCATGTATGCTTTCTGGAATATTTTGGAAGACAAGCTGCCGCCTGAGTAACAGAGATGGTCTTCACTGAGGAAAGTGAGGAAGTTTGGTCAAGAGTGTTTTTAAAGCAAAATCCAATGAATCTGGAAAAGAGGGGGGGGTATTTTCTTACAAATGGAGCTTCATATTTTCTAGATTCCATATCTTCTTCTTCTTTTTCTTCTCCCTCTAGAGAAATCCAAAATGGACCATGAGACTCTTCCAAATTAAAAGCTAGAAAATGACTAATCCCCACTCTCCTAGCTTCCTAGTCCTAGGAAATTTATGGGGATGTCATTAACCACTAGAGGGTGCTAACCATCTCAAAGACAGAGTCAATGTCACTGAGCAAGCTCCCAAGTCACGAAATAATGGAGTCAGTTAAGAAAACCCTTATTTCCAGCAGTTGGAGAAATATGAGCAGAGAAAAATTAGAATATGAATAATAAATAAATCCGACCATGTATGTCTCTCCTTCTCCAGCTGCACCACACAAGCTAGAGAGTTTTGTCCCATTTGTCCTCTGCTGCTGTAAGAAGTTAGCACCCACCCCTCTCCTAGAAAAATGAAATATACTAGGAAATATTAAAAAGGCAGAATATTTCCCCTAAAAAGAGTAGAAACTCAGAAGCAGAAGCGCACCTCGGAAGTAGAAGCTCACCCACATCTTTGTTAATGGGTGGGCCATTAAGGCTTGGGCCAGAATTTTACATAACAAAGATCTCCAGGTAGAGCTATAATAGACATTGCCCAAAGGCCTTTCACTACATCATCATCCAGCAAGGCTCAACCAAGCCTGGCACTCAGGATAGCTTACAGAGTTGCCCCTGCATAGCCCCGTGGGAATCTGACAACCAATCAGAATACAAGCTCAAATTCAATTCCCAACAGAAGGTATATAAGGGACTCTCAGCATCTCAGCTCTCCCTTCTTTTCCTTCACCCAACATCTTGGAGCTCCAAGCCATGTGGTCCTGTCCACCATTAAACCATCTTTCCAAACAGCCTCCATGTTTCCAGTGTCTTTCTTCCCCATTTGGAACTGAACCCAGAAGGATATTTCTTCCAACACTGCTTTGCCTGCCTGCACAGTCAGATGATTCCCAAGTCTGGTTTATGCTTTCCACCTAAATCTGGAATCCAAAGCCCCCCCAAAATGAGCACCTGATCTGCATGAAAGACATCTGCATCTAGTGTAGAATCCCTACCCTAAAACCAAGGAGGATGTTTCTGCACCATAGTAAGTCATCTCAGGAGAAGGAAGGGCCTGTTAAAAAGCAAAGAAAGATGAATCCTACACAAGTTCTGCCAGACAAATCCTGTTTGTTTTTACTCCTTTTGAAATGGAAGACTCTTGTACTGTTTATATACAAATCCATACACTGGGCTTGCACTGAACACACTCAAGCACCACGGAGCTATCATGCTAATCTGTATTGTAGCATGAAACAACATGAGTTACTAAGAGAAGAGGGGAGGTGTGAAAGCAATGCTACTTTTTTTGTCAGGTGACTGCCAAGCACTCTTCTTCTTTACCCCCATGTAATCAGGAAGCTGATGTCGTGTGAAGCCGTCAGGTTTTGCAAGTCCTCTGTGCACATTTCAGCAAACACTTTATCATCATCATTCATTTACAGATTAACAGAGTTGGAAGTGACCTTGTAGGTCATCTAGTCCATCCCGTAGTCCACCCCCCCACCCTGCTTAAGCAGGAGACCCTACACCATTTCTGACAAATGGCAGTCCAATCTCTTCTTGAAAGTCTCAAGTGATGGCGCTCCCACAACTTCCAAGGGCAAGCTGTTCCATTGGTTGATTGTTCTCACTGTCAGAAAGTTTCTCCTTATTTCTAGGTTGAATCTCTCCTAGAGCAAGGCTCATCTCTGGACCAAACTAATATTAATAAACATTCCAGAATAAGAGAATCGGAAGGGACCTTGGAGGTTGTCTAATCTAATCCCCTTGCTCAAGCACCCTATACCATGTCAGACAAATGGCTGTCCAATCTCTTCGTGAAAACTTCCAATGATGGAGCATCCACAAGTTCTGAAGGCAGGCCATTTAATTGTGCTCATGTTAGGAAATTTCTCCTTAGTTCTAGGTTGGATTTGAGTTTTAAATTGTGGAATAATTCACTGGTGAACCTTATCTCACTCATTATCTCTTTGCCCAAAGCAATTCACCTGCCATTCTGTATGGAAACAGATTTTTGGGTTCAATTAACCTGGAATTTTTACACCTATGTGTGGAATTATTTACACATGAGTTTCCACATTTTGGGTTAGAGTTTGTCTTACTCAGTTTGGCAAAGCCAGAACTTATTCTTAAGACTATTTGCATGTGCTGTATCTCAGAACCACACACTTTTATTCCTGCCAAAAATATAAACATTTAAAAAAAAGTTGGAACATTTGCAAATAACCATAACATCATATCTTCATTTGTATGTATAGTAGATTAGATAATATATTTGGTAGTGTTCATATTGATTTTAACAGATAACAGATAATCAGAGTTGGAAGGGACCTTATAGTTCATCTAGTCCAACCCCCTGCCCAAGTGGAAGACCCTACACCATTTCTGACAAATGGCAGTCCAATCTCTTCTTGAAAGTCTCAACTGATGGCACTCCCACAACTTCCGAGGGCAAGCTGTTCCATTGATTGATTGTTCTCACTGTCAGAAAGTTTCTCCTTATTTCTAGGTTGAATTTCTCCTTGTTCAGTTTCCATCCATTATTCTTTGTCTGGCCTTTGGATGCCTTGGAAAATAGCTTGACTTCTTCCTCTTTGTTGCAGCCCCTTAATTATTGGAAGACCTCTATCATGTCTCACCCGGTCCTTCTCTTCACTAGACTAGCCATGCCCAGTTCCTGTAACTGTTCTTCATATGTTTTAGTCTCCAGTCCCCTAATCATCCTGGTTGCTCTTCTCTGTACTTTTTCTAAAGCCTCAACCTCTTTTTTATAGTGTGGTGACCAAAACTGGGTGCAATACTCTCGGTGTGGTCTTACTAAGGCTTTACAGAGTGGTATTGGTACCTCACTTGATCTCAGTTGTATCCCTCTGTTAATGCAATTTAGGATTGCATTAGCTTTTTTGGTTTCTGCTGCACACTTCAGGCTAAATAAATAAAAAAGGCAATCAAATTATATCTTGAATGAAAAAAGGGAAATAAATTGACTTAATCCAGAGGGGGCCGAATTAAGCCTAACACAGACTTTAAAATAAAAAAGGGAAACACTACAAGACCAAATGAGCCTTTTCATATAATTTAACCCGAAGATTAACTTGACAGAGAAATACTGTAGACTCTTTCAAACACGATGTATAAAAGATTCCCTTTAAGTGGATAGTGTCGTGGATATCAGACTTCCAGGTACTAATTATTATTATTATTATTTTATAATGTTGTATTCCATCCAATACCCAGGACCATTAGTAAAGCTTATAATAAACATAATTTATACATGAAAAGTAAAACAATAACATTTAAATATAGGCTACAAACCAACAATGCCCATATGAAAATTTGTAATGACAACAGTAAATTTTATCTGATTTCAGTAAAGTTAGTTTCATTAAATCCAGGGGGTGTGTGTTTTTTTTATTTGTCAATTGCTTACAAGATAACGGATATAAGTAAAAACATAGTTATGGATACATGGATACATATAAGAAAAAATAAAAAGAAGCAATAGGACAGGGACGGTAGGCACATCGGTGCGCTTATGCACGCCCCCTACAGGCCTCTTAGGAAAGGGGTGAGGTCAAAAGGAGACAGTCTAAGGTTAAAATTCATTAAAATAGTTCAAGATGATGGTGGTGGTGCTGGCAATTTATTTAAGTTGTACTCCATCATTCAACCCAAAAGAAGGACCAAATGTATAGAAGCTGGAGAATTATTGAAATATTTATCTTTTTAAAAATAAATAAAGTAAGCACTGAGAACTTCTCTTGGCAGGACAATCTGAAACAGGGACACCATCCCTGGAAGGTCTCCATTTCTCAGTAAGCCACTTATCACAACAACGAGACCCAGAAAAAGATCTTCCAAAAAACATAGCATTCCAGTAGCTACAGTATGTAAGCTATGTAACGTAGACTATTTGGACTTTCGGAGGACAGAATAACACAAAGATATTTTGCCCTGTGGTTACAAGTGTCCTTACCTCTGTTAAGAGATGCCTCACAGAGTCAAGTCATGCTACACTGGTGGTGCTGAAGAAGGCATTGAAGCATGCCAATCAGCCTCAGTCAGCCTGTTCACTTCAAGAAAGGGTATGGTGGGCCTATGCCATGCATGGTTAGAACCTGTTGTCAGCTGAAGCAAAGCAGGGTCATACTACAAAATTGAGCGCTTTGCTTCACGACGGAAGGATACCTCCCTCAAAAGTCTGATGCAGTAAAGTATGTGTAGTCTGATTAAATAAAAGCCACTAGCCATGTAAGTGTCTTTATATTAAATTCATGCAAAATTTATTGGGTGGCAGGGTCAAGAAAACAAAGTACAGATGCCTTTCATGCTATTAAAAATGGATGTAAACATTAAAAAAAAAAACCCAATGGCAACCAATATGCATCTTTTGGGATATGAACTGTGTTATCCTGGCATTACTTGCAAGTTGCCAGTGAGAGTCCAGATGATAAACGAGGTGTCAGTTTTCAGGAAATCTTTCTAGAAAGGTGATGAAGAGGAATTCTATAGAGACTATACTTCACACCATATGCTTGTTATATATTGTATGTGTCTGAGAAAAAGAGTAAGTGTACATAAAGCACACCCCAGATTAAAGTATTCACAGGCAACAGCTAACAATAAATAAGATAACAGAGCTTGATTCATGAGAACTGACAGGAAATCTATAATAGGTGGGCTCAATAATCTGTTTGTTCCTTGCGTAGCAAAATGGAAGAACAATAAGCTAATTACGATGACTTTTCTGCTTTAGGGAGCATCTGCTGCTGGGATCTCAAAACCAATGGGAAAAGTCTGTTGAAATCAGTTTTCAGGCTATTCAAAATCATGAACTTTGTTCCCCCAACCTGTTGCTTTCTAGATGGGTTGAAGGCATTTTATACTTGTAGAATATAAAATACTGGTGTAGATTAGCCTAGACACGGTCTGCCTTTATATAAGACTATTTACTTGATAAGTGAAATTCAAAGAGAGTCAACCAGTTTTCTAGATCTATGGAGCCACTGTCAAATCAATTTGAGGAATGCATGGCAGTTATCTTGATTTTCTAGCTGATATATCCATTTTATTTATAACAGTTTCTATTTATAGCCTATAGACTGAACTTTTCAGACAGCACTTCTTTGTTCTGCAAGGTTATTTTTATATGAAAATAAGAAACAATAAGTATTGTAATGACGAGGCAGTCGAGTTGTTTGATCATGAACAACTGAATCATGATGATCTTTATTGGAGTATAGTCTTGTGTTTATATACATTTTTAGTTATCCTCCATCATTGGTTAACTTTGGTTACTGCTTAACTTTCGTTACTGTTTAGTACAGTAATCCATACAATTAATTATCTCTAGTTAAAGTCTAACATATGTTTACTTCCCCTCTCTAATTCTCCTTTATCCATAGATTAGTGACTTTGTTTGCCTGAGTTGTATTTGCTTGGAAACATTCTTTACCTGAGGTTTGCCATCCGAGATTGGAACATTCCTGCAATTACAACTCTACAAATAAGAAAATAAGGAAAGAGACCCAGTTTGATCCAGTGATTACAGCACCAGATTAGACACTGGAAGACTGTGAGATCTAGTCCTGTCTTAGGCATGAAAACCAGCTGACTGACTTTGGGCTGGTCACTCTCTCACCTCCAGGGCTGTCAGGAAGAAAGGAAGTGGAAAGAGTATTATGTGTGTTCATCATCTTGAATTATTGAATTATTTATAAAAAATAATGACAGAATAAAAAAATTTAAAATTACTATAGCACATTTCCTCTTTACAATAGATCCGTTCCCCTTGAGCCTGAAAACCTGATGTAATTTGTGAGATCTGACAGCCAGTGTAGTTTACGCATACTACCAAGCCATAATGTGGTTGCTTATTTTGTTAGGATGATGAGAGCTTCTGCCATTATTCCTTGGTGTTGTATACAAAATAGATCATGGAGGCCTGTTTGGCAAACAGGAGTTTAATGCCATTATGTTTGAAAGTAGTCACTATAGGGCAAGAGTTAAATTTCACAAACTCATTTAAACCAACCAGAGAAATCAGGAACTGGAAGCAGAACAAACTATTGTGGATCAGGCTTCAATAACCTCAAGAAGGTCCCCCACAAAATGAGAGGCTGGTATGTATATGTAGTCATCACATTCAGTTTCATTTCCTACCGCCTTGACCAAATCTTTGATGTGGAGCAGATGGAGGGACGACTTCCTAATATTTTCAGTTCCCACCAGGGTTCCCCTACTCTTTTCCTGGACAATGTCCAGACATCTTTAATTTTATTGTTGTTGTTGCTCATAAATTCACAAACATACAGTGGAAATGGATGAATTGGCAGCTGTTAAGCACGGAAGTAATAAAATATGGCCCCAATTTATTGGTCCTATTAATGTGTACATGTCTCTGTGTCTATTCCATGTCTCGTGGCATTGAGCAGATGCTTCTTGTAGGAAGGAGGAAAGATCATCTGCATAACACAATCAATACACCAGACTTCTGGAATTAATATGTGGCCATAGTTTCTTTCCTGAAACAAATCCAATCCTAGGCAACTGGTTGGACCCATAGCCCAAAGCACCAGAAATTTCCTTTCAAGTGCCAAGAAAAAGGCATGGGTTTTGCAGTGCAAGGATATTCTGGGTGTGCTGCTGCCCTTTCTCTGAAACCTCTGCCACCCCCAGCCCCACTCCTTATCTGTCAGTAAACAGTAATTAAAGATGTGGCCTGTTTGATAACACTCCTGCCCGCCCTCACATTGTGTGCCCTCTTGGATGTGTCTAATTAAAATCCTGATGAGATGATGAAGAAATCTCAGCAGTCAGGCATCTGCCGATTCTCCCTGTACTCTGCCTCTTCATTAGCCATGACAAGGCAAGAGATATAAAGGACCCCAGGAAACATTCTGACAGCCCAATCGATAGGTTCTTTTGTGGAATGCGACAGGCCATTCTGGACTGTCTTTTCAACTACATGGGAGAACAGGGCCACCACAGCAGGGGACTAACTGACTAGGAGCCAGCAGGGGACTAACTGACCAGGAGCCAGCAGGGGACTTACTGACCAGGAGCCAACTGATATCCAACTTTTGCCCCTGTGAAAGAAGCAAGGTTTAAGATTGCCCTGAGGCAATTTTAGTGCACCTTCTTGTGGTGAAATGTAAGGGATGAGGTAGATCAATAGTTATGGTATGGGTCTTTTTAAAACAAAAACAAAAAAGAGTACTCAGCCCTGGGAAAGAAGCATTGGGGGGGGGGGAAGAAACCTTCAAAATAATTCACCTAGGTTTTGTCCATGGAGATTCTCAGTCACCCAGGTCAAGAAGCAACTGGACTTTCTGGTTTTTCTTTGAAGATGCTTCGCTTCTCATCTAAGAAGCTTCTTCAGCTGAAGACTGGTATTTTGCCAGGTTTGTTTGGTTCAGGTGACTGTCGTGTTAGGATGTTTTAATGATATTTTTTTGCTTTAAATTTGTTTTTTTATTATATTTATATTTTTTTAATGTTAGCCTCACAGCAATTATGCAATCAGGCAGGCTCTAAATAATGCAAATAAATAAATTGTACAGAAGCAATGGAATGATCTCATGGTTATTTACTTTTTGGAACCAAATGTCAGTAATATAACAATTATACGAGGGTCAACAATTTTTTTTTTAAAAATAGGCTATCAAATTCCAGATGACCAGTAGTTGGTGGCAAAGAGAGTTTTCTGCATCTCTTTGTTGATGCATAACATTTTGCATTCCAGATGTGATTTTGTAGATGTGATCTACAAAATGACCTAGGTAAAGTCAGTTAGCACAACAAATGCTAAATAGTATATAGCGTAAGCAGTTACAAAATTGGCAGGGGAAGGATACTGCAAAATCCCATTCCCTCCCCACCCCAATAACCTGTTTTCTAGCTCTGTTCTCCTACGCAGGGTAACAAAAGAAGACCTGGCGGATCAGCTGGGACTCAGGAGGCAGAGAATAGATGGGGCGAGACAATTCAGAGGGGGTATTTACTCAAACTGGTCAGAACCTGCAGAATATCATCTCTGCTCCAAAGGAAGATCATTTCAGGTGCCATAGACTCTCATAGAAACTCCAAAAATGAGAGCATGCAAAGAAATTATTCCATGGAACACTCCTCGTCTGCTGGATTCTAATGTCAGTTTACAAGGTCTAATGAAATCATTCAGGCATGTTCAAATGCAAACATTTCATATTCTTTTTTTCTCACTTGAAAGCAGCATAAATATATTTCCAAAGCTTTTCCAAATGGGATCTCTTCCAATTTTTTGTCAGAAAATTGATAGCTCAGGGGTGAGGGGAGAAGAGTTTGCCATGGGACCAGGAAGTCACAAAATGATGGTGCATTCAGAAAAGCTGCCATGTGCAGGATGCTTAAATATTTTTAATATTGAAGTATTTTTGGTATTTAATATTTAAATACCAATATTTAAGTATTTTAAAACTTAAGTATTTTTGGATCTAGGTTAGAGATTTTGCCACTTTGTTCACATGATGGGCCATGGCAAAATATAAGAACAATGGCAACAGCAGAAGGAATATAATCATTTAGGTATCTCAATCCAGGTTATAATAACATTAACAGGATTAAAGATTAACAGAGTTTGGAAGGGACTTTGTAGTGATCTAGTCCAACCCCCCACCTCACCCAAGCAGAAGACCCTACACCATTTCTGACAAATGGCAGAAAGCCTCCAGTGATGAAGCTCCCACAAGCTGTTCCATTGGTTGATTGTTCTCACTGTCAGAAAATTTCTCCTTATTTCTAGGTTGAATCTCTCCTTGATCAGTTTCCATCCATTATTCCATCCATTATTGTCCGGTCTTTGGGTGCCTTGGAAAATAGCTTGACCTCCTTCCTCTCTGTGGCAGCCCCTCAGATATTAGAACACTGCTATCATGTCCCCCTAGGTCCTTCTCTTTACTACACTAGCCAAGCCCAGTTCCTATAACCATTCTTCTTATGCTTTAGTCTCCAGTCCCCTGATCATCCTGGTTGCTCTTCTCTGCACTTTTTCTTGTCTCACATCTTTTCTATAGTGTGGTGACCAAAACTGGATGCAGTATTCTAGATGTGGTCTTACTAAGGCTTTATAGAGTGGTATTAGTATCTCATTTGATCTTGATTGTATCCCTCTGTAAATGCAACTTGAATAACATGAGGGTCAACTAGGAATTAAGGATAAATTGTGCATAATGCTTGAACATATTTATAAAACTTTATTTTTAGTAACTTTATTGCCATTGTCCAGAAGCAACTTTAGAACAGAATAAGTAAAATTCTGAACAATGAGATGCTGTGTCATTATTTCTTTATTAATCTTGCACAGTATGTCACTTGATTCTCAAGAACCATGACCCATGATTCTATAACAAAGAAAGTATAATGCTGTCATTATTTCTTTATTAATCTTGTACAGTATGTCACTTGACTCTCATGAACCATGAGCCATGATTCTGTAACAAAAAAAGTATAAATGCTGGGATTTTATGTTGATATTTGATGTGCTTCCCTCTGTCGTATATATACTCCTTCAAGAACAATCAGTCCTAACAGTCAGTCATAGTGCAAAAACAGGAAAGACACTGGGGAGAGGGACACTGTCCAATTATGAACCTAGTAATTGGGGACACTGACCTACATAAAACTTGATTTTTAAAAAAATAATATAATAAATGACTACTTCTCAAGACTCATGCAAATGTTTCTCAACACTGATTTTGTAAAGGATCAAGAGGTTGGGGGCAGGGGGAATACAATAATACATTCTATTTCCATTTATTTTATGAACTAAAATTGGCAGGGAGGGGAATCATGAAAATATAGCTCAGTTATAGGATCTAATTCCACAGTCATTAAATGAGCAGTGATTGGGACAAAAAAAACAAAAACTAAAAAATGTTTTAGTAAATCAGCATTTCTCAAAAGAAGCAGGGTGATAGTGAAGGAGTCAAGTGGATAAACATAATTCATAATAATCTGTATTTTTCATGAGATCTGAATGGCCTCCAGATGTCTACAGTAGAATTTAGAGAGGCAATAAAGCTGCTACTACTTTGCTATGCTTCTTTAAAATGTATGTTTCCACAATGTTCTACACTTAACAACTTTCGAAAGAAAATAGTGGATTATATAAATATTATTGTGTAACAAAAACTAACATTTTCAGAGAATATTTGTTGAAGTACATATATATATTGTTGAAGTACATATATATATTACATGGAATTCGACAATTGGACAACGTAGATGGATTCTGTGTGCTCATCTTGTGGCTAAAAGACTGATATTGCAGTAATGGAAAGCTATATGTATGGCTGTATTTATTCAAAATGCAGCCTGATTGCCCTTGCCATTTATGAGTGAATTGTCTTGCAACACAGACTTTATACAGAGAAGTATAATAAATGTATACAGAACACAGTAGGTTAAAAACATATAAATGTAGTGTGTCATATAAATGTATTAAAAAATTAAATGTACTTGAATATTTGCACTAGACAAGCATATATACAATTGTAACTTTATTGTTAATAATGACAATTTTTGTCATATTTTTTCACTTTTTTGTTAGAGCACGTTTTATGCTTTTTCTTCTCTTTGACAATGAATCAATATCAATATTATTTTTATGTTTTGTTCTTTTGTCTTTGTTATTCATTAAATAAGCTATAAAAATAAATAAATAAATAAATAAACAAACAGACAGACAGACAAACAAACAAACAAACAAACAAATAAATAAATAAATAATAACCTTGAAGTTTGGTTGTGAATTCTGTTTTTAACTACATAATTTTTATGATGGGGTTTTATGCTATTGTTTTTATACAAGCACCTGGAGTTTGTAAAATTGGGCAGGATGTAAACTACATTAATAATCATTACATTAGCAATATTAGCAATAATTGTTCTAATCTTGTGAAACTGGAATTTTGCGACATGGAAGGAAATACGATAGCACTGTAATATAAATGACTTGGCGTGCTGATTTTCAACTGCAACTCTAAGACACCCTCGTCACTGTTGTACTGAAGCTGCCTCCAGAAGCAACAGCTAAATTCACCTGCTAACCACAGGTACTAACTACTGAGCTCTTCTTTTGCTGCAAAATTGCCATCCTGGAAAAGAGAACTCTAGGCTATTCTAAAGCAAAATCCCCTGGCTTAAAAGGACCACTCAAAACATTTGCAGTGCACCTAATGCAGTGCCACAACTATGCTTTTTTCTAAAATGGTGCCAAATCTTACAAGATCACTGTGTTTAATCAGGAGCTACCCTATTTTAGAATTGCAGTATTTTTCCAGCTTTTTTTAAACAATCACTTGAAGAACCACTTTTCAGCAGACCAAGACTTCAATGGGGATTATAGTGACACATGCTTGGGGAGGGAAGGGGGGGATTGTCTCTCTTTTTCTAGATAGGTTTTGCCTGTCTGAGGCTCAATATACTCACAGTATCTTTTTTTTTCTCTCCACAAAAGAGGGGTTAATAGGAGCCCCATGCTACAAACTGCTCACCAGAAAATAAGTTTCTTTACACTATATTCATATCATTCCGTTGCAATTGTTCAAAATTTAACCCTCAGTCTCCAATATATTTGTGCTTCTCCCACAGCTATACCTTTGTTCACACATTTAATTATATTTCGGGATGCACTAGGAAGGTAACTGTGTACACAAATCTTGATTTTTTTTTTCAACTCTGAATTCATTTCAAAATGTGCTGTTTGCTCAACAGCATTTAAACAGGATAGGAACAACATCCTCCCCATTTTTTCTCTCTCTCTTCCTAATTTGGTAAAAACCTGGATTCAACAGTAAAATGTAAAATTACCAGCAGGATTAAAAGCGAACAAGATAAGTTTAAGGAGAACAGGATAAACTTTTTTGCAAGGGAGAGGAGAGAAGAGACAGGGAAAGAAAATCTCACTTTGAATTCCCTTGCACACACAAGAGAAGACACTAAAGGGATAAACTCCTGGTGGAGAACAGCTTCCTGCCCTGCCCCAATACCTGCCTTGTTAAAATGGCAGGGGGCTACTGCAGGCTAATAAATAGAAGTAATTAACTAGAGATAAGATCCTGACAAACCCTTTTTAATGCATTTCTGGAGCAAGATGAAATTGTTTCATTTGGGAACAGGCCTCCCCCCATTCCTTTCCCAGGGGGAGTTGCCTCCAAGCTCTTTTAGTGAGAGGGAAAATATGCCAATCATTAATGAAGGGAGAATTACAGGGCTTTTAATACAATCAGAAAAGAGGTGCCCTGGCCAACTGGGGAATAAAATTGTCCTTAAATTAGAGACTGGTTGCTGGAGTACAGGACAACAAGCAATGCTCAGCCGTAAACATCAAGTCATCCACATATTACGAATGAAATAAAGCAAATCATTTTAAGACTCATCCACTTATACCAATCTCTTATTCAAAATGAATTAATGCAAATATTAAAATAGCAATACAAGTCTAAAATGCAACCAGAGCCATTGCAGAACTGCAGAAAAACTTCAAAACCATCATTTTTTTTGATAAATCTTAACTTTGTAGATGACCCAAATAAGTCACATTTTAAAAGAATATCATCTCTAAATAAAGGAAGCACAATATTCCAGTGGGCTTACAGTTGATACCCCACACTTGTGTCTCATAGTTCACACTTTCCACCTTCAAATCATTTCATCATAACATGTTATGCTATTTACAAGTTACTGTATATGAGTTCTACAAGGAAACATTCACAAAGAAAGACAAATGTGTGGCCCATGGATTAAAATAATAAATCATGGTTGAATGATCTGCACCCCTCTGCCCAATTTTAAGAACCATTTAGAAATAATGAGATCCTTGTGTTAAGAGCAATCTTTCCTTTCTACAAGAGCCCACTTGAGAAGGAGAAAGAAAGAGACGACTGTTGAAAGAGATGAGAATGACAGGAAGAGAAAAATAAATAAATGGCAAATAGAGGAAGAGAAAGAATGAGAAGATAACAACTCTGGGCATGACTTTGGTCCTACTTGTCACTATCATGCAGCTTCTAACAAACTCTCTGAGGAATATAACCATCAATGAAAATATTCCTCCGTCCTTTGTTACTATACCAAACTATTTGAATGTGGCATCTTCCTTATGATTTTGACTCAACGAAATAAGAAGATAAGGTCTCCTCTATGATTCAGTTATCTCAAACTTGTCCTTTTGATTCAAATATTAACATTTTCCAACTATAAATCTCCAACTCCATTAGTAAGGAAGGCCATGACCAGGAAATAGCCTTTCGTGCTCCATATTTGGCATCAATTCTCTTGGAGTAGATCATTTAGATCACTAGAAACCTTTTATATCATGGCCAATGCTATTTGTGCCAGTTTCCATTAGCTGCTTTGCCTAGTGAATCACAACATGCTGAACCACTTCTGCAACACTATTGCGAAGTGAATGTGATGTTTGACATTCCACACTGGATAAACATGGGTATAATAGGAGTTGACTTTCCTTAACTTTTTGGGACCTTCATTTATTCATTGGATTAATGTTCTGCCTTCACTGGAGGATAACTAAATTACAGTTTTTGTTTTCTTTTAATCATTTAGTTATGTCTAGCTCTTTATAGGCAAATGCTCTCCATGCTATCCTGACAAGCACAGCTTCTTTCAATTCTATCAGATTTGATGTTATCAAGCCAACATATTCTTTGCTTGCCCCTTCTTCTTTGTCCACTAACCATTCCTAGCATCATTGCCTTCTCCAATGAATTTTGCGCACATAACATGGCCAAAGTAAATCATACTAGTCTTATGATTTAGCTTCTGTTGGTGTGTCTGGTTTTATATGAATTAAGACTTGTTAGTTCTCTGGCTGTCCATGGTATACACAGTAATTTACGCCAACACCACTGCTCAATGGTATCAATTCTTCTTCAATCAGCCATTCTTAGTGTCCAACCCTCACCCCGACACATCATTATAAGGAGGATTATTACTCTAACTAGCATGCTTTTTGTAGTCATATCAATATCTCTGCTTTTCCAGAACTTATTCATGTTAATCATTGCAGTGTGGCCTAAGGTTATCCTGCATTTGATTTGAGAAGTAGAACTGCCTTTGCAAACAATTTTGGATCCAAGGAAAATTAAATTAGTACCAAATGATATTTTCAATTAAACATATAAATATCTAAATATCTATCTCATAAAAAAATGTATGTATAATTGATTTCATTGTGATCTCTAGTTCTGCTCTCTCTCTCCTTTCCTCTCTCTCTCCCTCTCCTACTTTATTCATTTCTTTTATATATTTAATATATCCTGAAAGTAGATATTTAACATCTGCAGGGTAGTGATAGGATGACAGTCAGTTTTCTACTTTCTAAAGCAGTTACATTGCAAATACTTTTTGTTTGGGGGGAGTAGGAAAATGATATAATCAGTTAAGGAACAGGTTAATTTGGAGAAAACCAGCTCTGTAGGCACATTTTCACTCCAGCCTCTATTTTGTTTTACCAAACCAGAATCCATTCTGATTTGATTCAAAAGCACAACACAAGTTCCTAATGCTCAAGAAATTACATCTCTAAATATGGAACTGCACTTGATAAATATACAAATCAGCTGTAGCTATGGGTTGTTGCACTATGCTCATTTCCAAATACATAGTAGAGATTTGGATTTTAGGCAAATATTGAAATAAAATGTGTTTAGAACAGAAGGCTGAAAAAAATGTATGCTGATCCCTGATTACCCCACCATTTTCCAGCAATCACAAGATTTTTGTCTTCAGCTGCCTGAATATCTACCAAATAATGTCATGCTTATAGAGGGAAGGTGTTTGAAGAAGAGCACGGAAACTTAGTAACATAGTCTAATGTAACCAAAAAGAGTCAGAATAAAATCAAAGTTATAAAGAAATCACGATGAAGAGGTGAAATAACATTTGGTTACATTTTCTTCCAAATTAGAACACAGTGATTCCTGAAAGATGGTGGAAAGTAGATTCCATTCAAATGGTGTCACAAAGCACAATTTTCCCTTAAGAAGGAAGGGAGGTATACACAAGATGCATCACACTCAACAGCTCTACATACAAAGCTGCTCCATCGTAAATGCCTCTTCATTCGAGTTTGTTATGATTAAAAATGCTCGTCTTCCAGCGAAGCCTTGGAGTGGAACCCAGCTGGAAATTGAATCATTAATATTCCCCTCTCCTGTCCATTGCTACAATTTCTTGCCTTTTCATAAGCAATTGCTCCTTGTGCAACAGTTTGTGCTTGGAAATGCAAGGAGTGGAAAGAGAGAGCCTGACAGTCTGTACGGATCCTTTTCAGCAATTCCCAATAGATGCCAAATCTGACATGTTTGCCAGACAGACACCACCACTCTCAATATTTATCTTATTTATTTGGTTTGTCAATAGCTTACAAGATAATAGATATAAGTATAAACATGAGTAAGAATGCAGAAGAGAAGAGAAGAGAAGAGAGAAGAGAAGAGAAGAGAAGAGAAGAGAAGAGAAGAGCTTTATTGGCCAAGTGTGATTGGACACACAAGGAATTTATCTTGGTGTAAATACTCTCAGTATACATAAAGAAAAGGTACATTCATTAAGAATCAAGAATCATAATGTAAAACACTTAATGCTAGTCATAAGGTACATAAAACATAAGAATACAGGAAATAGGTACGAATAAATAGAGACAATAGGACAGGGATGGTAGGCACGATGGTGCATTTATGCACGCCCCTTACAAGCCTCTTAGGAATGGGGTGAAGTCAATAGTGGTTAGTTTGAGGTTAAAGGAGTGGGGGTTAGAGGATGTAACAACAGAGTCAGATAGTGCACTCCAGGCAATACTGGTGGGGTTTTTTATTTACTTTTTTAGTCATTCTGTGCATCTCAATTGTCCTTTGCTTGGCCAAAGAAGCTCAAAGTCCCAACAGCTCTAACTTTTTCAGAAGAATGCTTCAATTTTATATAAATGTTGTAACTTAAGAAAACTGTACCCCAAGAGGAGAAGTTTGTCACACATGCGGGCAACTTTGAGCTAATGGGATGAGTCTCCAATAAATCTGTTTGATAGAACTTTTATCCTCTGCAACAAGGGTGTCAAACTCGATTTCATTGAGGGCTGCATCAGGTTGTGTTTGACTTGGGGAGGCGTGGCCAGGGGGGCATGGCCAGCTCGACATCCTGCAGCCCTCTCCCGCGCAACCCTCCTGAGCTCCATTTTCAGCTGTGATGGCCTCCTGCAGCCCTCTGCCAGTGAAAACAGAGCTCCCCTTTCACTGGTAGAGACACTGAAAGCTGGTCCTTCACTGTTTGCAGGGCAGCCCCACAGGCCAGATCTAAGCCACATCCAGCCAGCAGGCCTTGAATTTGACACCCCTGCTCAACAATATTCTCTTCTAAATTTATACTATATTCATCATCCAAGATGATGCCAATGACAGCTGACTCAGTGAAATGCTCTCTAATGGTTTTACTGAGAGTATTTGCGCCAAGACAAATTCCTTGTGCGTCCAACCACATTTGGCCAATAAAGAATTCCATTCTATTCCATTCTCTTCCATTCCATATATTCTATTCTATTCTATTCCATATATTCTATTCCATTCCATTCCATATATTCTATTCTGTTCTATTCTATTCTATTCCATTCTATTCTATTCCATTCCATATGTTCTATTCTATTCTAATCCATTCCATTCCATTCCATTCCATATATTCTATTCCATTCCATTCCATTCCATATATTCTGTTCTATTCTATTCTATTCTATTCTATTCTATTCTATTCCATTCCATATATTCTATTCTGCTCTGTTCTATTCTATTCTATTCTACTCTATTCCATTCCATTCCATTCCATTCTCTGTTCTGTTTTATTCTATTCTATTCTATTCCATTCCATATATTCTATTCTGTTCTGTTCTGTTCCGTTCCGTTCCATTCTATTCCATTCCATTCCATATATTCTATTCCATTCCATTCCATATATTCTATTCTATTCTATTCCATTCCATTCCATATATTCTATTCCATTCCATTCCATTCCATTCCATCTGTTCTATTCTATTCTGTTCTGTTCTGTTCTATTCTATTCTATTGTAAATACCTTGCAAAAATCAGACGGAAGACTCTTTTCATTGTTGTGCTTTCTAGGCAGTGTCACAATCTGACCGGGGACTCTATCTATAGTTGGGAGAACCAATTGAACCAGAAGGTACCAATTCCCCTTTTAAAGTAAATCTCCTGTGTGTCACTGCTCACACCTTTGATATCCACCATGAGATTAGGAAAGAATTTGATGATGGAGAGAACACATGAATGCAATGAAAAACACCAGTCTGACCTCCCCTTCTTCCCTCTCTTTAGGTAAAACCTAATCAGTGAGATATATGACAACATATTAAAACAGCTTTTCTGTCACCACTTTATTTCTACAGCTGTCACCAACACATTTTTAGGAAGACTCTTTCACCCAGAATCTTGGGGAATTGGGCAGCCTTCTAAACTTAAGTGAGCAAATTTAGCAAAATAAAATGACATAGTGGCTTTGAGGTTCACTGAATTAGAGACTCTCAATTTTTGCTGTAGTACAACCCTCTAAAGGGATAAATGAAATTGTGCAACACTCTTTGTAATATTACCTCTCTCTACTATAGGCCATATGGGCAAAGCAAGGAATAAAGTCCAGAATAAATTAATTTCTTATTTGTCTGGGAAAATGTGATTTCCCCACCCACACCCTAAATTGCTCACGTCTCAGGCAGCTGAACCATCATTTGAGAATTCCTGCACTAGATGATACTATACAAGGAGGGAGGGAAAAAAGACCTTACTTGACCTTATGTGTGGCAGTCATAGATACTTGAAATCAATGTATTCTATTGTAGCTTCAACATATGAGATACTGTATATTGCTCTGGATCTTACCCCTGCACTAAGTCCAACTTCAACATAGCTAACATAGCTAACACAACTCCAAATCTAAAATATGCCTTAATAAAACTGTTTTACATAACGAAGATATGGTGATGGCAGTTCCATGTATGTAAACATGGAATTAATCTAGGCATGTGGAAATGAGATTTATTTTTTCATTTCAAAACCTTTTATAGAGTTTGATGGTTACGATGGTATTTCTTTGGTTAGAATTTTTTCCTAAATTCTAAATGCAACAAACATTTCCGATAACTCCTTCCCAGAATGCTTTGCTCTCAAAGGGCTTTTGTTTATATCCCTTCCCAGAGCAAATTCCAGCAAAAAATACAATAAGTCATTGCAAGGCAAAAGGGTAAATAAATGAACCTTATACTAATTTAAAGGAAGGATTAGATTCCACTTACTTTCTGAAATGTCCATAACGACAAAGAAGTATCTTTGACTGTTCTTTAAGTTTAAAAAGTTTGAAAACTAAAGGCTTCTTTTTTGGCTGATGCCTAAAGTGACCAGTGGGTACAGTAGTCACGTATCCAATTCCCCAGAAGTTTTAAAAACAGCCTGGCACTGAAATTGGCTGAATTTATTTATTTTTTTTTAAAAAAAAGTTTACAAAAGAAAAGACAGTCTTTTGTTTTTGTTTTATTTGTTTTGGGGTTTGTTTGTTTTTTTCTTTCTTTCTTTTGAAGAAGGACAAACACTAGTTTTGTCCTAGCTAGCGTATTTACCCTACTGGAGATCTGCCGCTGTTGAAACCCTGATTCACTTCCTCCAGGACTTATCTATCTCTTAACACTGCGATACTTGAGGTGGCCTTTCCCATCAATCTTCTTGCCTCCTATTATAACCCAGGAAACCAGATATGGAAATTGATCAAACTGTCCTAAGTTTGACCAAATGTCTAATGACAGAAACAAAGCCCGAAGTCGTCCTCATTTCCTCCTCCTCCTCCTCCTCCTCCTCCTCCTTCCTCGTTGCTGTTATATGTTGTTGTTGTTGTTGTTGTTGTTGTTCTTATTGTTGTTGTTGCAACTCTAGCCTCAGCTTCATTATTCTGCTATGCTGGGACATTACAACCTGTTAATATTCGACCCTGGGTTGTTGTCCATCACCCTTGGAGCCGGTGGTTTTCCCAGAGAAGAAAGCAGAAAGACTCACCTGGGATGGTCTCCCCTTCCCAGCTAATTCTGCCCCCGTCCTCCTCGGACCCTGGCCGGGCTTCCCCCTTCCCCGGGTCCCGACCAAGCACTGGTTGGCTGACTTCTCCAGCTCTGGCCTTACCTCCACGCTCCCCAAGGACAAGGAAAGTTATTACGGTCATGAATTAGCCCGGCTGCTTACCGCTGCCAGTGGCGAAGGCAATTATCCCACTCTCTGTCCCCAGCCACCGCTCCGTTCCCTCATAAAGGGAGGCTTTGGGGCTGCTTTGTGCTTTGATTGGAAATGAAGAGATTGCTAATTAGGGAATCCCTGCTGGGACCCGGCTGGCAGGAAAAGACGACGGCAAAACGGACAAGAGTGCGAGTCCGTTTGGGGAAGGGAGGGAGCAGGCAGGAATTGGCATCTCTCCGGAAGGTGCTTGCATCCACACAAGCCACCCGAAACAATTAGGGGAGGCCGTTGGGTTGGGCTTTTTCACCTCTTCAGACAGGCTGATTCGTGGGGAGCGGGGAGGGCCGGGAGTTTGGGTCAGTGCTGGCCCAAGTCGGGAGCCAAATAAATACACGCCCGTGCCGGCAGAACCGGTTTGAATCGCAGTCCTTTGAAATGCACGCTCTGCCTTTCTGGTTCACCCCCTCCTCCCCTCACTGCCCCAGATAATATTCTTCCAATGTGATTTTTTTAAAGGGAAGGTGCCGAAGGGTTTACTGTACACATGTTTCTGAAGCAAAACAAAACAAACAAACAAACAAACAAATCCACGATTAAATTTCCCCCACCCCCCCTTTAGGTTAACTATCCATTCCCTCCACTCGCATCTTTTCTCAAGCAACAGAACGCTGCTGAGTTTGGTCCACAAGGAGATAAGAGTTTTTTGTTTTGTTTTGTTTTGTTTTTGGGGGGGGAGGATGTCTTGCTGAAGGGAAAGAGGGTGTTGTATTGTATTGCTGAAATCGTGCTACTGCTTGCTTCCCCTCCACCTTTCTCCCCCCTCTCTCATTTTAATGTAAGTAGATATGTGTTCCAATCCCGGAATAAAAAATTGCAAAAGTAAAAGGGAACTGAGTCAAAATTGGGCTCTTTAATCTGCCAGTTCTGTGTGGATTCTAATTTCCCCTTTCAAAATAAGACATTTTTCTTTTCCTTGTTGGATTTCAGATTTCAGGTGCAAAAACAAAAGCAGCTAAAAAAAATTGATGATGGTAATGATAATGGTGTCGTTATCACTATCACATCGGGTAATTATTCAGAAAGGATTGCAGTTTTCTCCATTGCAATTATCAAGATCCTTCTTGATGACATAACATTGTCACAGATGCCATTTGAATGATAGGAAATTCCTGAATGAAATGCGTGAGATACAGAAAACCTGGTGGACTGTTTGTCTCACTTAAGAACCAACTGTGCAACACAGAGCTGAAGGGAGAGAGGGAGGCAGGGAAAATGCTTGTACTGCTCTTATTTTCCATTTGATCTGTACGCCCTCGGAAAAATAAAATTGGAGAAGGCCAAGAAAATCAGCAATACATCATTTACTCTGGATTCCACTGCAGTATTAAAACACTGGTATGTGAGTGGGTGCAATTACTACTTTCTTTCATGAGATTAACTGTGCTGCAAATCACCCTTGTCCAGACTGTGGCTCTCTAGCTATAGTATCAACTCACATAATCCTCAGCAATCATGGCTTTCTTCAGAAGACTACAAAAACTGGCCTAACTGAACACTGCAAATTTGCCTTTTACTGTAACAATTTTATTCATAAACCATTTCAGATAATTTGCTTCTTCTAGTCCTGGAAGACTGAATATGTCCAAATTTCCTGAATGATCATGTGTCTCCTAGTTCTACCTATTATTACAACCTCTTGTCGAGTAGAGAAGATCATGTATTTTTACATAACTTTCATACCCTGAAACTTTAGAGATGTTTCTCCCCAAATGTTACTGCTCCCAGAGTTACTCTGAGATGAGCACTCAAAGAACTATACATATAAAACTAACATTCTAATTATGATTACTATTGTTGTACAAGAGATTAATTTATTTGCAATCTTTGAGGCAAAAGTCCAGTTTCCTTTAATTAATCTGGTCATTTTAAATATTTGCATAGTTGTAAAAAAAATCCAATCATTAACACAAAATATGAAGGCAATTCCTACTGTGTAGATACCATGGCTCAGAGGTTTCCAAATTTGGCAACTTTAAGACTTGTGGACTTCAAATCCCACAATTTTCCGGCCAGCATAGAATAGAGAATTCTGGAAGTTGGAAGTCCATAAGTTTTAAAGTTGCCAAGTTTGGGGACCCTTGTCATGGCTGGCCTCAAATCCTTCGGTTCCTGTGAGGATGTGATAATTTATTCCAAGCAAAGGCATGAAGTGCTCAAAGAGGTCAAATCATTTAGGCAACTAAAGCAGAGCCTGATTATTTTCAATGCTGTCCACAGCACGCAGAATTAGCATCATGAGACAGTTGTTTCACTCTCCAAATGTAGGATCTGGATTACTGATGGTGCAAGTTTCTAATACAGATGCCAATTATTTAAGCATTGGAATCATGCTATTACAGATACATTTATTCATTTATGCTATTTCTACAGTCACAATATAGCTAAAACAGGGCAGGTTACCATATATGAACAGACAGAAAACAGCACTCCATTCTAACATTGGATATATTATCTAGTATGATAACAAACATCTACAAACAAACAACCAAGCTCAGAGAACATCAAGAACTCCACAATAGAACAGCACATTTCACATAGACAATTACTGACTTCCTAAGTAAAGTTAAGCTAAGTTTTAAATCTGGTTTGCTGAACAAAACATATGGTTTGGTTCTCATAGAATATTCACCCATATTAATAAACTTGTACATTACACTAAATTCAAAAGCATGCAAGACATATTGTGGCTTAGCATTATGTTTGAGCAAATCATTGTAGTTGAACCATGGTGTTATTCTCCTCTAAACTGCTACTCTCTCTATATTTCCATCCCGTTCTTTACTTCCTGGTTTAATATGGCTATATTTTAATGTGACATCCAAATTATGGAATTCATAGTTTCTGCAAAACATGGTTTGCCATCCAAACAAGCCAGGAAACCCACCTCCAAACCCACCTTTGTTTCCATTAATGATTTGGAGGTAAACCCTAATTTGCAATAATCGTATCGTGCCCATTCAATCTCCTCAATCAACTGTGGGCATTTACCAAAACTAATGGCAATGACATTGAGCATATGAGGAAAAAAAGGAGGATGGAGAAGAAATCAAAGTTTAAAAAGTGGAGGGATACAGTTCTTGAGACAATATTCTGAGATTAAAATATCTTTCTGATCTATGCACAGCATTGTCTAAGTGATAAGGGAACATATTGGTAATGCTGATTAGCAAAGTTGCAGAAGTCTAAACTACATAGACTGCAAGCTATGAAATTCAACTTCCATACAACCTCTTTATTTTTTTTAAAAAATGCATAAAATAAGATAAAAATCACCATGTGTAGATCAAGTGTTTACCTTCATCTGGTTTAGTGCTCATTGTTTGTGCTTCTTGTCTGGATTACCTCTATAGGTGGTTGCCTCCAGAAGTTGTGCGTGCACAATCACTGGAGGTTTTAAAGAAGAAATTGGACAATCATTTGTCTGGAATGGTATAGACTAGAGCAGGGCTTTCCAACCTTAGCAACTTTAAGACTTCTGGACTTCAACTCCCAGAAATCCTTAGCCAGCAAAGGAGGCTGAGGAATTCTGGAAGTTGAAGTCCAGAAGTCTTAAAGTTGCCAAGGTTGGAGACCCCTGGACTAGAGTATCCTGCTTGAGCAGGGGTTGGACTAGAAGACCTCCAAGGTCCTTTCCATTATTCTGTATTCTGAAACCTTGAAGGGTTGATATCAATTTTACAAGTCCAAAAGCACTTCTTTACTTTTACTTTTAAGAAAACTAGTGAGAATTCCTTCTGAGACATTTCCCATGCCCCTTTTTCTTCAGTGGGCTTTTGCATTATGGTTTGCAGCTTTTTCTCCTGTCTCCCAAGGTCACTCTCACATACCATTACAATCTGCCTTCTCCATACTGTGACTTTGCAAAGTATTTTGAGTACAGTTCTCAACATTACAGTCTGGTGCTTATCCCTTGCTGACTGGGAATTCAGGGAGTTGGAATTCTACACATCTGCCAGGTACCAAAGACATACTGGAGACATAGGGAAGAGCAAGCAGAAAGTGTCCAAATTGGAGCTGAAGGAGAAAAGGAAGAATATGAGCAAATGAGTTGGTGCCAGAGAGAGCCAAGATGAAGAAAAACTTAGGAAACAACCTTCAGATTATCTGTATCTGTATCTAACATCCAAAATAAATGTTCTATGTGCAAAATTGGTGTTGTTAGAAAAACTTCCAATTACATAAATAATTCTAGTTGTGATCTCTTGGAAGCGAAAAGCTCCTTATAAACAGAAAGGATTACAGTATATGAAAGCAACTGTCAACTGATTTCTTTAAGCCCCTGTCCCACTGCACCAATGGATGCAAAGAGGATGTAAAATGTTAAAAAAAAAGCTTGCCATCCGTATGGAAAACGCTATGCTACGTTTGTGCTACTCACTGCATACGTGTTTCATATGGTCTATCCCTCTGAGCATCCATCCACTGCGATTTCATCCACGCAAAAAGTTTGAGCTGCAAAAAAACTTTTTGAGCAGATGACTTTCACCACACGTACGATGTACATCCGCGACATATACGGGCAACAAACGTTCTATGTCCGTTATAGTCCGTTAAACGTCCGCTGTATCCTCTTCTGCATCTCTGGGCATCCGTCCGCAACTCACATCTGCTGCAGCTGAAAACGGAAAGAGGGTAGGAAACGAAAGGTAACAAGAACATCCACACAGCGTTAGCAGCAGCACGGAAAATAGAAAAGGATGTAGCTGTATGCATCTCGTGATATAAAGGGATTATAGAACGGATCAAAACGTTTGGTATCTGAGATGTATGCTCAGATGATTCTATGGACTCTGCAGTATGTCTAGAGTATGTTAAAGTGACCCTACGGCAGCGCAATACGATATTTCCTATAAAAAGTGGGGAGGAATCATGCTGGATTTTCAGTGATGAGTTCGCAGCAAGACCTGTGGGTGGTAGCAGACGATGCATTCACCTATGGTCTTTTAGGTCTTCCATCAATCTAAATCCATTGTTCTCTCACTGATGGAGATTATTGACACAGTCCGTATGGTAGCTGCCATCAACTTCATATCACCAGAACCATAATCCTGTTTCAGTACTGTTATTCATCCTTATTATAACATCAGGAGCAAGAAGGAGTACGTCCAGTAGGCTAGGTGTGGGTGCCGAGGAATGTGATTCGGGAGAGAATGCGAGTTTGGACTGTATGAACCAGTTGATGGTGGACTGAAGGAATGAAGACCCTCGTGCATTCCATCGACTTGTCATGAGGATGCCACCAGCAGAATGTGTTGATCGAAGTTGTTATCGAGGCCGTCTGAGAACCCCAGGTATGAACGCAAAGCCGAGCACACAAACTTCCTTCCCCAGCCTTGGACCCTGGAGGGATAGGGATGGCACTGACCTCTGCCGCCGACCCTGGCCTGCTGAACGCACAATACAGAAACATGCACTTTGCGTGGAGGGTGCCAACACAACTACCATGCAGCAAAGTGGTCAGAGAAGTGGTGGCAGGCCATCATCGAAAGAATACAATGGAGGAGCTCCTCAGTGTGCCCTCACCATGAAGTGACAGGTCCTGGAGGAACTTGCAGAGGAGTGGTATCAGAGGTGGAACTTATCCCACACGTTGCGGCCATGTAGATGGAAGCAGTGGCCTGCAATGACTCCACGCATCCGCGTCCACTTATATATACAAACTACAGGGCGTTTCAGTAATCAATCCTTTGCCATGGTTGAATGCTGACTACAGAGTTCATCTACATCGATGCTTCAGGCAATGGGTCAGCTTCAGATAGCCAGGTATAGCAAACACAAGTGACCTCAAGGATGGGCTGGAGCACCTCAGTCAATGGGTTTTTCAGATCCAGAACTCCCTAGCCTAATGAACACACAGAGATGTGCCCGTAGCTTCAGGTCGTTGGTGATGATGCCTTCTCCTCCAGAACCTACCTCATGAGCCTACACTTCCAGATATACCTCACCCGTGGAAGAGAGGATCTTCAACTACAGGCTTCAGGGCAAGAACTGGTGTGGTGGAGAATGCCTTTGGCATCCGGCCAACAAGTTCCAGATACTTCTCACCACATGCAGCATGAGCACATACTACTGTGAGGAGCATTGTGGGAGCTTGTTGCATCCCATGCACTAATTTCTCATGCGCACCCTGCTACTGACCAGTTGCAGAACAGACTGTGACGCACATCACATTCTAGTCAGGATGGGACATGGAGCCTGGTTGAATGGAGGCCAAAAGTGACGTAACCTTGAATGATGACCATACTGTTGGATGTACAAGGCCCCAAAAGAGTTCACATGAAGGGAAGAAGCAGTGCAACCTATGAGACACTGGTGCAACTCCCTCCCAGCTGGAGCAGTGGAAGTGGCAAGACAGGATGATAGATGATTAATGGATGCTTCTTGAGGCTGTCGCATAACACTGATGAAGATGTGCCCATGTATGTTGGTTGGTCCTACAATGAATAGGGCATTATAAAGACTTTCGTTTATTTTCGCCAAATGTGTTGATCAATTGCAAAAATTGTTATTGCTAACAAAGGTTCATATGTGTGGCAGCTGGGAATGGTGGGCCTACGCTCAAAGCTTGAGGTCTGGTCGGAGTCTAGTCATTCCCTCAATCTCCACTGAGATCTATCACAATTAGGTCACTTAATCCCACAAGACTTCTTATACGCAGAAGCGCTTAACCATTTTTTGTCAAAGTTTTCACACCTACACTTTTAGTTAAGTAAAAAAAATGAACCAACGTGTCTTAAGCACAAGATAACCTTTATTAACTTCCTTGAGGTAACCTTTATGACTTTATTAAATAAGCAAAATGAAACCAAGTAAACTGATTAAGTGTGTAAGCCAAAGATAAACCATTGTATTAACATGTCTTTAGTAAAACGTAAATGATTTATTAAAAAAGTCAAAAATGGCCATAGTAAAAGGTGTCTATAGCAATAGAATATAACCGCTACAAACAGATAATAACTCAGTCCTCTGCACTATTCTCAGTCCACGCTGAGTCAGTCCATGGTGCCAGCTGTTTAAGCGGAGGGATGTGGTAGGTGGCTGTGGCATTGAGTGCTGGTCTGACGGCACCACTTGCGGTACTTGGACCCAAAAGTACAACGGGGATGGTGTGGTTCAGGAAGGCTCTCAGAAAGCTGACTCAGTCGCCGTGGGTTGAGAGGCTCACATCAAGTACCTGGATGTCAGGACCAGACTGATGAACAGATTGTCCATCTGAGGGCTTGGCTTGGGGTGGAGGAAGAGGTAGTGTAGTGGGGCTATGCCTGCGTCTAGCAGCTGGGGTGAGATGTATGGCATCGTGTGTGTGGCGATCGAATCTGGGGTCTGGGATGGGGAGGTCTCTGGCACTTCTGCTGTGGGAATAGTCCTCTGGTGGTCGTAGCTTGGTAGGTGAGGGAGCTATTTGAAAGCGGTGGAAGGGCTGTGACATCCCTGGGGTGGAGGACAGACCTGGACTGGGTCAGAGCGGTCAGACTGGGCCTTGAGGGTTTGAGAAGTGCTGTGAATCTTCTCCCTTCATCACTCATGGGTACTAGGCCTCGGGCAGATCCTCCAGGGCTGTGGCTCACGTAAGGTGAATGAAAGGTGTGGTGGCTCAGGATCCTCTGTCCCACGTGCGACGCAGCCTGAGAGCAGAAGTTCTGTGCTCGGTCCTTCATTGTGTCCCTGATCTTCCAACGGACAGTATGGCTTGCCCTCACAGTCTGCTTCTCTGCCTGCAATCCATGTGTGGAAGCTGGGGTGGGGGAGTGGGGGTGGGTTGTGTCTCTGGTGGCTGGCCGCTTCTTTCCCATTTGTGACAGGGTGATTATCTCCCAGTCCTCCAGCATGGTGTGTGCAGCCTGTTTCGGCGGGCCGTCCTCTTGCCATGGGGCACACTCTTGAAGACAACCTTGCTGAACACCTGGTACTGCGCTCTCTGGCTGGAAGAAGGATGGCACTGTCTCTTGGGCTGTCTGAGGGAGAGAGGTCTCGAGGGGCTGCGTCCTCCTCGGGCGCGAACCTCACCACCAGGAAAACTGCTCTTGAGTCATGACCAGTAACAATCTCCCACGTCAAGTGAGCTTGACACGTGCACTGCCCACAAGATTTTTCTGGGTTCAGGGAGCCAGCATTACAGGTGTGACATGTGCCTTAGTGCCACATCCTCCCAGGAGTAACATCTGCAGTGGTAGCCTCAGGCTCGTCTGCCTTAGTCTCTCCAAGCTGTCTGTTTTTTTCTTGGTGTCGTGATAGAGTCTGTGACCCTTTTCTCCACAGGTACTACGTTCTCCTCAGCCATTCCAGCACCTCCTCCTCATGCTCCTGCGAAACGGTGTACTGTTTCTCTCTCTCCCTTCTCCTTTCGCCTTGCCTCTTCCTCCCTCTGGCAGGGGCTTCAGCAGGGCCTTCAGGGGCTTGAGTAGGCAGGGCCTTCAGCAGCAGGGCTTTGAGGGCCTTGGGCGTGGTTCCACCACACCACAGCACCAAGCACCAGGCACTAGGCAGACACCTCAGCAGCCGAGCACCAGCAGCTTCAGAGTCAGTGCCAGGGGCGTGGAATGCTGGTTCCGGCCTCTGCCAGGGCTGGCATGAGTAGGCACCGGCTTCCTCTTCTTCCCTGGTTGACGAACCATGGTGTTTCTTTCAAAGATGTATGTGGCAGCACATCTTCCTGCTGAATGCTGACTGCTGTGCGAGCTGCATCCTTTTATATCCACAGAGCTGACGCAATTATACTCCCGCATGCGCAGTGAATGCTTTGCATCCGATATACATCCGCTCGGATCCGCTTTGCTTCCTCTAGGCTGTACGTGATGATCCGTGTCATCATTGCTTGCATTCCGCCCCTTTTCGCTATGGTCCGCTTCGTTCAATCTGCTCCACCCGGAACCCTGCATTCGGATGTGTCATGCGGCTTCCGATTCCGCTCTCACCACTAGGCTCCTTGATGAACATCCGCCTTGAACATCCTCGCTACATACTACCCTGTCCTGTTGCCGTTCTTTTCCGGTTCTTTTCATTCTGTTTATGCAAATTTTCACCACTTTTGGGAACGGATGACAACGGATGGAGCCACCCCCGAAATTTTGCGCATCCGCTGTGTCCTTTTTGCATACGTTTTGCGTCCGTCGGCCAGTGGGACCTAGCCTTTACAGGCTGTCCTCCTAATTCATAATACAGTGTCACAGTGTGCCACATGAAGGTTGTAGAAGAACCTCTGACATTAGACTAAAGCTCTTAAAAGTTCATGGAAAAGCTATTTGGAATGCCAAGTTGCTCCTAGGATAGCTAGATTTGGTAATAGATTAGGAAAGTTAGATAGAGATCATAAGAAAGCCAATCTCCCCATGGTCTCACAGTCTGTCTATATGGGAGGGGGGTTTCCTACTTCCCTTCTGCTTGAACATTATTACCCCGATTTTGTGCCTTTCGGTGTGTTTTGTAGGATGTTGCACCAAAGGATGATTTATATTTTCCAATTACAATCAGTGCTGAAAATAGCAGCCAGGTCTCTTTCTGCTTGCTCTCTCTTTCTCTCATTATGTTTAGCAAGAAAAGGTCATGTGATATACCACTGTGTGATCATGAGCTTTCCTAACTCTGAACCACTTGATCATTGGGCTGTGGGGAAGGGAAGGGAAATGCAGGGGCATCATATTTTTGCCTTAAGAAACTTCATAGAGGCACACAGAAGAGAAGAAGGGACAAAGCTGCCACAAGACACAGCTTGGATTACAACAAGAACTAATCCAAAGTAACAGTGAACAATAGGTCAGTGTACACATATGTAATTTATTTTAATTTGTAGGTTTTTAGCATTCTGAAACTGCACAAGAGAGGCAGAAATTTAGAGTAACATTAGAGAGACAGACAGATGCCAAGATGCTAGCTGGGTTAGCTGACTTTTTCTTCTCTCCATTTCAGGAATGATCTTTCAATAAATGAGAGCTTAGTTCCATTTGAAAGAAGAGCTGTCTATACAGGAAAATCTTACTGTTGTCTACTCTCAAGGGAAATATCAGATTTTGGAAAATGGCATCCTTGGTAGACAGTAACAGAGAATGTGAATCCATTTTATAGCCCAGCACCAGAAACCTAATCTTGACATTTAAGAAAATCCAGGAAGTAGTACTCATGAAAGGAGCAAGAGAAAAAGAAAATGGCATATACAGCCCCATATAAATGTCCACTGAGATCAGCTATGGAGAAACACTAGCAAGATTTGATAAGGCTGCTGCTGCTGCTGCATTTGCAGCTGGCGAGGGAGAAGGTATGGAGGAGGACAATACTAATTCACAATCTTTATTGATTACTAGGATGCATATATTTAACAGTGCCTAATGTTGTGATTTAACATCAGGAAGACATATGTTGATTTGATAGACCACATTGCCCCTCCTCACCTCAAGCCCCGATTAGATGATTAGACGGGCTATCTTTAATTCAGTTAGCACTTGCATGAAGGGCTCCTCTCAAAATAAAAAGCAAATGTGGGGAGCCCAGTCCAGATATTATTAATTTCTCCATTACAGTCACTCCCCCATTCTCTAATGTTTTTGCCATTTGTGCAAAAAGGAAAGTTTCAAATAGCATAACGTCCCTTTCTCTTCCAATACAAGGATGAGTGCAGGAGAATGGAGTAACACAGAATTGAAAATATGATTAATATATTACAACAAATATGGAGAGCAATGGAAAGATTAATCGAAGCAATCATCAAAGCTCGACTTTAAAACCAACGTGATATTTCAAACACAAAGAGATTGGGAACAGGCTTAGGATCAATCCACACAGTGAAATGAATTCAGCAAAAACATAAAACTAAACAATCTAAAAAAAGGTAGTCTTAGTTAAGCTTAACTCCCAGCGACAAAATCGGCATGTTTTTACATTTTTCTTTGGCAACATAGGTGGTTTGCCAGTGGCTTCTTCCAAGATGTGTTTATTTGTTTGTTTCCCAATCTAGCCTACAGTCTTCAGCTTTGCCAGTGTTCTCCCATTATGGTATACTCATCCAAATCTGAGCATTTTTTTTCAGGGCCAGTCAAGATTGGTAAAATGATGATGCCATGTCTAGGGGAAACTTCCAGCATTTTGTCAACAATATCAACCACATTCTGGACAGAGAGGACCGCTGGTTTGAAGAGGGGTCAAAGAGGCCATCTACTGTACATTAAGATTGAACACCTGTCTCTCAACAGAAGGGGAGAGATACAACATCACCTATCTCCTCTTTACAATGCAGTCATTTCAGCAGCTCCAAGAAGATTCCACCCCCATTTGCACTATTCAGGTGATTTTCAGGGCATTTCACTAGGAAAATTATTGTGTAGCCAAATGTCTTTCAGCTATTTTTCTACCTGGAGTACAATTTGCAAGTTACTGATATCCATATCTGTCAAGGCTTAATTCACATTTACTCTTATAATGAATTATAGATAATACACAATAGTTAACATGCAACCTAGGAGCAGTTGGTGGGAGAACATGTGGGACTGATTCCCTCTGCTTTTCAAAAGTCCCCTGGTTCCCTCCTCTTCCAATTTTTCACCAGTATATTTTGCAGGCCACTTTCAGGGATTGAAACATTATGTTAGTACACACTTGAAGCTTTTTTTAAGCTTTATATCTAAGTAGAGAAGTAGGGGTTCCATAAAGCATTTTCAGGGTTTCTCTTCTCTGCCTTGAGCTGCCAGACAGCTTAAAGAAGCCCCTCTCCAATTTTCATTCTGTACCTCTGTTTTGACACAGAATTGGCCTAGTGTTCTATACTTCAATTTGTTTACCACTGCCCTATACTGGTGGATTCTCCTGCTTTTTAAGCCTTCCTAGACCTCAAAGTCAATATTCTGGCATTGTTTGGGGCATGATATTCTTAATGACAACCCCCACATATTAAACAAGAAGTTGGTTCCCTCAGTGTATAATACATGATCTGAGAGTAATAATAATTAAACTAGGATGAGATGGAGATTTATCAGCCCTTGCATATGGGTTGCTAGCTGAAACATTTAAAATGGTAGAAATATGTTATATGCTTGGCTATACAGAAATCAGCATGCACATATCATATCTAGCAAGAGTTCATTTAAAGAGATGCAATACATATCCGAACTGGTTTCTACACAATCATGCAAATTCTATCAGAATTATATTCTGGGCAGACATGCAGTAGTTATATGGACTGGCTTCTATTCGATCATTGAGTAGTTCTTTCATTCATTCATTCATATATTCCAAATACATAATCTCAGTAAAACTGTAAAAATACCCCACCCACTGAGGATTTGTTATCTGATAGACATTGGAACTTATTCCTATACACTGCCAAACTAAATATCTAAACTGAATATCATGCACCTATGCAATATACATCTGCAAAGGCTCTTATATAGATGCCTGTCCTAGATCAGAATTAAATATCAGGCTACATATATATTTTATCTGAATAGTTTATTTATTTATTTATTTTATATTTGTTTATTTGTTTGGCTGACCATCTTAAATAACTCTGAGCAACTCACAATAATAATTAAATCAATAAATATAACAATCATAAAGCAACGTAAAAAACAGTGAAACATTAAAACAAAACCCTTGTACCATAATCACCCTCCTGGGATTCCCCACAGCGGACTCACTGCCCACTTTGCATACTTATCACCAGTATCTATATTGTCCCAGTGCCTAAGTAAAGAACCATGTCTTAATGATGTTCCAAAAGGATAGAAGGGTGGGGCCCTATCAAATCACCAATGGGATGATGTTCCACAAGGTAGGGGCAACTGTGGAAAGGGCATACTTTTGAGCTCACTTTGGCAAGATTTCAGGGAGAGGATTTGGAATGAGCTCATCCGGTCTAACCTATTGGGACAGGTAGATATTCTTAAGGAGAGGCGGTCCTGAAAATAATCAAGTCATATGCCATGTAGGGTTTCCAAGGTGATAACCAGTACCTTGAATTGCAACTAGAAGAAAATTGGGATCCAGTGCAGCTTGCACAATAAAGTTGTAACAGGAGTGAACCTATAGGAACTTAATACTGTACACTCTGTTGCATTCTGGACCATTATGTCTTTCATATGTGTTCATTTTTCAGTGGTTGACTTGACCTCCAGTTATTTCCTCCCAGGGACTAGCTAAATAATGAAGCCTGAAGGAGGCAACAGAGTGTTTGAGGATTCAGAGAAACTGCCTTAATAAAGAGACTGCCTGACAAAGACTGTGGAAATCTGTAAAGCTATATACAATACAACATGAATTTTATAAGGTGAGGGATCTGCTTTCGGAATATTCCATGATGAGGTACATGGGCTTATTATTTTAATGCCAAGCAAATGCTCTTCACTGCACTGAAATCAATATAGTATTTCCTTAACAAATCTTCCTCATTATTAGACCTTTCTATAATTGCATCCATTCAATCCTTCAATAGGAATAGTTTGTTAATCCTTAACAGAAGTTAATTTGTGTGCGTGCGTGTGTGTGTGTGTGTGTGTAAAAACAATGCTTTTTCTTATGGTTTGTTTTTTAATACAAGATGCAAATGTATTCCTCACATGTAAGAACCAAGTGCACATGACAGTAAATATCAATAGGAAATAGTTGTGTATTTATGAGAATTCAAACCTGAAACATATTTGAACTGAAACATTCAAGGAATACTGAATGTATATATTGTGAACTTGAATTTTATTGCAAGAAATTGCTAACAAAAATTAACCAAACTTCTAACCCATTAATTGTTAATAGTTACTAAAGAAGGCTGTGAAAATATTTACAGACTCCTCACATCCCGGACATAAACTGTTTCAACTCCTACCCTCAAAACAACACTATAGAGCACTGCACACCAGAACAACTAGACACAAGGACAGTTTTCTCCCAAAAGCCATCACTCTGCTAAACACATAATCCCTCAACACTGTTCAATTATTTACAGAGTCTGCACTACTATTACTATTAAACTTCTCATCACTCCTTATCACCCATCCCCTTCGTGATTGTAGGACTGTAACTCTGTCGCTTGTATCCTTACAATTTATATCGACTGTTTCCTGGTATGATTTGATTGCTTATTGTACCCTATGACTATTATTAAGTGTTGTACCCTATGATTCTTGACTCTTGATAAATGTATCTTTTCTTTTATGTGCACTGAGAGCATATGTATCAAGGCAAATTCCTTGTGTGTCCAAACACACTTGGCCAATAAAGAATTCTATCTGTTCTATCTATCTAATGTTAAATTCAGTTTCTATCTTCTAGCAACATTGGCATGTCTGGAACAAAGCAATCTGTTAAGAGAGAATTCAATCAATCTCATCTATCATCCGGAAAGAAACATATATAGATAGTCCTTAAAACCACAATTGGAAACAGAATTTCTGTTTCTAAACAAGGCAATTGTCTCATCAAATTTTACAACCTTTTGGGCAAGTTAAGTGAATCACTGCAGTTGATAAGTGAACAGTGGGATTGTTGAGTGACTTTGCTTGTCGGAAGTCATCTGGGAAGGTTGCAGATGGTGATCATATGTCCTTGGCATGCTGCCATTATCATGAAGATATGTCAGTGGCCTAGTGCCTGAATTTCAATCTTGTGATCGTGGGGATGCCACAAGATTCAAAAATGTGAGAACCGGCTATAAGTCACTTTTTTCTGTCTGTTGTAACTTCGAACAGTCACTAAACAAATGATTGTAAGTCAAGGACTACCCATCTATTGGATATAATGGAGGGAAGACCAGTCCCATGTTTGTGCTGTAATCCACAGCACAAAACTCATTTCACTAAACCATCCTGTTCTGAAGTAGCTCCAAAACTGGATACATGTGTGCAAATGACATGAATTACACATATTCCTTGAATTATTTAAGAAAAGGAAGTGTTTTTTAAATGCGATGAATTTTTAATACATCAATCCTGTTTTAAACAAACAGGGGGAGAAAAACCCTTGTTCCTGGCACTCAAAATATCCACTATTTGTATGATTATTTATTCTATCTGCCAGGCCTATACACATCCTTGCTTTCCATATGTGTCTACCTCAGGAAAAGTATTCTTCAGCATCATTTGATTTTGTTTTAAATACCTCACTGCTGTTTCCATTTTTTCTTCACTTCCCAAAGCCCAACCGAAGAGAAGTTGTACAACAGTTGAAAATGCTGATGGCTTAACTTTTCAATATTTTTCCACGGCAGCCCTGAGGGGGTTTAACTCTTTCCACTGTGCTGAGATCTTTCTTTTGGAGTTCAATGTTTAACTCAGGCTGGGAGACTCATAAATATTCGGAGTCACTCTCTCCCTCTCTGTTTGATTAGGAAATGAGCATTTAACTCAATGTAATCCCCAAGCCATTAACAAAAAAGCCCTCAACAGCTCCACTATTAGAATTTCACTTCTAACCCACCGAGGATTGAATTAGATTAACATAACTACCAGCAATCTGAGTTTATTTTCTGTGCCAAAAAGAAATGTATTTTCCAGGAGAAAAAAAAATTGTGCGCACAGCAGGGGAAGAGAAGCGATAGAAAGAGTAAGCATAATGAAATGTAAAACTGAGATATGATAAAAAGACAGGGTGAGGTATAAGTGAAGAGATAGCAGAAGAAAGTGAAATAGATGGCTGCATAATCTTTTTAAAATGTGCAGTTCCAAAGTCCTCCTATTCTTTTTTTTTTTTTTTAATAAAGAGAGAGCTAGAAGCCTTCATGATTTATAACTAAGCAATTATCTGGCTGATATTTCTTACTTTCCAGGTGTCCATTTCATCATTTCAAGCTTACAAACAGAAGAAACCAACAGGTACATTTTACACACCTGTGTGAGGTTCAGCTTTGCATGCAAATGTTATAGAATATTCATGATGGGAAATTCAATAGAAATATATTTCTTAAAACAAGTCAAAGGCCATTACTCATGATTTTATTCATGACTTTAAAGGCAAACAGATAAAAGAGAGAAGGCTTCCTTCTCAGAATCATGAACAGACTCATTTAAAAAAAACTATATTTGAGAAGAAAATTCAGATGGGATAGTGCTGGGAAAGGGTTCCAACTGAAAAGAATAATTGCTATAGAAGTGGCTATTAAGTAATATCAATCAGCAAGGTACCCAATCAATATTTCAGAAAGTTCTTATCATTTATCTAAGAATCCATAAAGACAAAGAAGAATGTCCAATATTCCTTAAAAGGACTTGTGTTTTTCAAAAGCATGAAAAAGAATCTACTTACTGAACAGAAGGGGAAATAAGTAGCAGATCACAAAAACATTCAGAGAGCTAAACATACGTCTAGGCATGCCAAGAGATGCCTCAAAAATGCCAAAAGAAAATAGTTTAAAATATTTCCCTCAATTACCCAAAAGCCAATATTTTTAATAAGCAAGAATACTGAAATGGCATATCAGTAGGGATTTATTCCTGTTTTGTATATGTTTACTAATGAAGAAATATTCGCTTTTAAAAGTAATAAATGTAGCAGGAACAAGCCTAAAAAAGGGGGTTCTGAGCATAATCTATGTTTTAATCTTATTGCAAAAAACAAAAACAAAATTCTTTCCTTTTAGCTGCTAGGTAAAATTACATTTGTGCATTTGTCTTCATAGAAAAATTCAGCCGCCACTCCTGAACATGAAGAATGAAACAAGGAAAAAAAATCTAGTGATGACTTTATGTAAAACCAACATACAATGGCTTGGGACAGAGTGAATACATTTAATTTTGTATTTGAATAACAAATAAGTACAAAGAATACTTGATTAAATTGCTAGATTTTTCAAGATTCTAGGTTACCTTCCTTAAATTGTTTTCTACATAAATATAAATCATTCTTTATGTTAAATTGCATTAAATAAACTTACAGCCCTGTTGTATTACACTAATGCAGACATTTATACGGCTCCCTTTATTTTTTCTAAGAATAAATATAACACAATAAAGTAAACTTATGTGAAGGAGTAATGTATTAACTGTAAAATTTTAGTTCAACACAAATGAGGAATTGGTTACAGTGAAAATGTATTTAAGATATTTCTCAACTATTCACATGTTAACAATCCTCAGCTATTTCATAACATCTTCACATCCACTCTGACTTAATATAAAATATATATTTGTCCAATAAATGCAAAGACATTGTTTATTGCTGTTCCATTAAGTTCATTCACACACCCCTTGAAAAAATAGAGGTATCTTTACAAATTGGACAGATTAATTTTGAGATTACTTTAAAGCAAATGGAAAAGAATTTGAATAGGAAAATTAAGAGGAAAAAATAAAATTTGCAGCTTTTAAAAAGCATCCAATAAGAATTTCTTTCCTATTCAATAAAATGAACTAAAAAGGAATTTAATTAGAAATTTACAAAGCTATGAGTGATAGCTATTGAATACAAATTATTCTCATTGTATTAAAAATATATACCTATAAACAGTAATTACTGATGTTCTTTGCATTTTCAATTGGCAATTATCTGCAATTTTGCTTGTATAACAGTCATATCACAAAAGGAATTTTTGTATATTCAATTTTTTAAAAGAATTCACTATATTAATAAAGGTTATCTCGAAATGGTTTCCACTCTTGGAACATCATATACTAATCAGGTATATATACACATAGAGCTCCCAAATTTAAAAAATATCCCCTTTTTCACATGATTTCAATACATTTTTACAAGTGTTTGTAGTTATCAATATCAAGATGCACATTTCTTGCAAGAGGTCTTTAGTGCTAAAGTTTTATTTCCCTTTTTGGATTTTATAAGCTGCTGGAAAATTGATTACCTGTCCTTGATATGTCCCTTAAGCCAAGTTCCCTTCCTATTTGCCATGTGGAATGCTGGCAATCTATTTGCATTTCCCAATTAATAGTATAAGGTACAAACTTTCACTGGCATAGTTCAAAATAACCTGAAACTATTTTATATGCTGTTAAAAGTTCTGAATTTCCCCTCTGTGAGCTTCCTTTTAAAAGGCAACTGCCAGGGTGGGAATCCTATCTCCTCCTTCAGTTCTGTTTCTGAAAGGGTATGCATCCATAATTTCAAATTCAGATTAAAAGAGCAAAAATAGCTGAGGAAAAGAAGCTAGAGCCTTGAGATACTTACATGCTTTGGGCTGAGAGATCCTCAAGGTAGGGGAGACTTTTCTCTCAGGTGTTGTTGAGTGAGTGTCTTTCAGCTCTGCTTGCACAAACCAGAAGTCCCTTCAGTGTCTCTGGCTCTCTTTGTAACTGAGGACACAGCACTCTGAGTCCCAACCTATAAATAGATCCCAGCACCGTGATTGATATAACAGGCAGCTGACAAAGAAAAAATAATAATAATAATAATAGGTAGGTCTTAGGCAAAGCAGCAAATGCTGGGTTCTGACTTCGCCCTGCATCTGAGAAGGAATCTCCACACACACACACACACACACACACACACATATACACACAAGGTCCTAGGTGGGCTCAGGAAAGGAAAAAGTGCAAAGCAATTACTTCCCCAGCAGCATTGCGGGGAATGTGAAGCAAGGAAAGCAAAATGAACAATATCTGATTCATGAAAAATGCAAACTGCTAGCCAGTCTCAGATTGGTCTGTGTCTTCAGAAACAGACTTGCCAGGTCTCAGATATACTTTTTTCTTCCCAAAGTGGAAGATTTACACCTTGGCTGGCTCAAGCAGTTTTCTTTGACAGAGGCTTGAAAGAAAAATAGCAGAGTGGTCTCTTATTAGCATACCTGTTGATCACTCACTGCCAGGAGTTTCTCCAGAAGAATATTGTCCTAGCTGAAGGCATTTCCCAACAGTGATTAATCGTCTCACATACTTTGCTTTTGGCTCTAGCTAATATGTACACAAACAGCTATAGCAAATTTGGAAGTATGCAATCTTGGGTTTTTAAAATAATTTTCAAAGACTTTTTAAACTCCCAAGATAACTTCTTACAACTAAAGGGCCATAGAATAGAACTCAGAGCCATTTGGCATTACAGTTACGCTGTAACTGTTAGTAATTTTGGAGTCAAGATAAAATTGAATTAACTTTTGTCACTCCCTGTTTTTATTGATTGTATACCAGTTGCTTGCATACATATTGCAAAAGAGGGGGGGAAATAGTAGTTTGAACTACACTTGGGAGAAGGGACAGAATACTGAATATATATATATATATATATATGAGTGAAAGTCCATGCATATTTATAGATTATAGCCACTGACTAAATCTTGGGGACAATGCACACCCTGTGAAAGTTTGATAAGTAACTCCCAGAAGTTGTTCAGAACTTGTCTCCAAAGGACAAAAATATTAACTATATGAGGATATTTTATGAATGTTATTAATTTTAATTATAGTTTATGTCCTGACTGTGACTTTTTTTCTCTGATCCAGATCTTTTATTAGCTACCTGTAACATGGCCCAGAACGACTTGCATGCTTCAATTTTGCCCTACAAACATTGGGGCCCATGCATCATCGCAACATTAACAGAGGAGTGGCGATCAATCATACCATATGGAATCTGTAGTCCTTTTGTCACTGCTGCAATTTGAAAAACTTCACATCTGCAATAGATTGGCTACCGTATTCTTCTATGTTACAGTTTACCATATGGTTATATTTGCTTCCGCATTTGTGTGGGTAGATCAGAATCTGATGCACTCCAGATGTTTCCACTTTGTGGAACTTCAGTGAAGTTTTGCACCTGTCAGAATAGTTTTTACTGGTAGAATGGGGCAGGGAAGCTCAGGCAAAGAGATTTCAGATATCAGCCTTTGCAAATTTGGTTTCACAAACATCCTCAAGCAGAGTTTCTCTAAAGACCAGAAAGTTGTCTCCTGTATCTTGGAAAATTGTGTTCCTATTTTGTTCCATAAAATTCTAGCAGTGAAACCGTTAGTACTTTGCAAGATATAATAAAACAGCTTCTATCTCGACTGGTGTCTTAACCGATCTCATTCAGCAAGGAAATTAAACTAACCACGAAGGGAAACTGAATTCCTACAGTACTTGATTTTCAGACACCAAATGCTGGAAGGTGGAAGGACATCCAAGGCAATTTCTCCTCTGCCCCTCTTGGAGCTCTCCAAGGTGCTGGTCATCAACTTGCCTAATTTCACCATGTTCTTTCTCCGTCCATGGAACCTGGATCTAGTAGTGATCCAGCAATGCCTAATATTTTCCCCCAGATTCTGATAATGTTGAGAAAATATTCCCTTACCTTACACTCCCCAAATCTGTGATGGACAACTTAGAAATTGCTGGAGATTTAGGCTGAGATGGCAAACTGATGGCAAGGAGAGGAGAAGAGCAGAAAGTATAATAAAGGTATTCCTCGACTTATGACCACAATTGAGCCCAAATTTAATGCTGTTAAGTGAGTTTTGCCCCATTTTATGACCTTTCTTGGCACAGTTGTTAAGTGAATCACTGCAGTTGATAAGTTAGTAACTTGGTTGTTAAGTAAATCTGGCTTCCCCATTGACTTTGCTTGTGAAAGGTTGTAGAAGGTGATCATATGACCCTGGGACACAACAACAATTACAAATATGAATTTTTATCATGTGATCCTGGGGATGCTACAAAGATTGTAACTGTGAAAAATGGCCATAAGTCAATTTTTTTCAGTGCCGTTGGTCACTAAATTGAACTGTTGTAAATTGAGGACTACCTGTGCTAAAAAAAAAGGACTTCTGGTTCTGTGGTGCTGTATTTCATTTTTAAAGGAATCATTTTAGGTTGATCCACAATTGTAATTGGGGTAGAAGAAGAACCACAGGTTGCATTTCCACACACACTCAATTATAAGTTTGGGGAATCCTTGCAATATTGCAGGATGAACCAGTTTGTCTGTTGTAAAAAGAAGTGGTGAGAAATAGTATGAACAATTAACACTTAATTAGCCTTTTTAAGATAAATTGTAGTAAAATATGTAGTATGACCAGCAAGAAATAGTTTTAATGGCAACCCAGAAGCTAAACTGATGTTATAAAGTTCATATTTTAACTTGAAAATGTTAATGAAATATGGACACTTATTTTATGCTGCCTAACAGAATGTCATTTTTTTTCACATAATTCCTCTTTAATATTTATCTATTTGTTTATATTTTGTTTTATGGCAAAACAAGTCACCTCACAGACTTCTCAGGTATTAAAACATAAGAACAATACAGTTATTGAATTTCAATGCAAGCAGCTTATGATATTTAATTATCATACAAATATGTAATTCTGTGTAAGTTATGCTTGCACTCACTTTGAGTGTGAGAAACAATTTCTGAGCAAAGTATATGCAGTTGGGTAGGAGATGTGGGGAAAGTAAGTTGGGATCATATCAGCTTGTCATCATAGTGAATTCTGTTGCTCAACATTCTGCCTATGCTTTTCCAACAACAAAATGTGTGTCCTCCTTTTCTCCCCAAGAAAACAAAAAGGAAAGGAATGTCATTAAATTTAGTTTATACAGGATTTATATACATCTCTTTGTACCCTTCTATCCTTGCAAACCATCTTTGCTTCTGTTATGAGCTTCAGTGGCACAGTGGTTAGAGTGCAGTGCTGCAGGCTACTTCTGCTGCCTGCCAGCTGCCTGCAATTTGGCAGATTGAATCTCACCAGGCTCAAGATTGAGTCAGTCTTCCATCCTTCTGAGGTGGGTAAAATGAGGATCCAAATTGTTGGGGACAATATGCTGACTCTGTAAACCACTTAGAGAGGGCTGGAAAGCACTACAAAGCAGTATATAAGTCTTAAGTGCTATCGCTATTGCTATGTCCATATAAGCTCCATATATATTCTTCTTTCTTTTTGAGTATTTTATCTTGCTTTTCCCTCTGTGTCCCTTTACTTTTCCTTCATATATTTATTTTTTATTTGATCTTCAGTAAGTAAGTACTAGTAGTAATTCTTTCTAGACAACCAAGGTGCCTCAACCTAGTTCTTTTGTATTGATCTCTTATTTTTGTATTCTACACACATTCATTCTCTATCCATTGCTTCTTGGCCTTATCTCTTTTCTGCTTAATCACAAATACTCCTTAAGTATCCCTTTTCATTGTGTTCAAATTAATTTTACATTTCTTCTGACATACCCAACTCTTATTTCCATCTAACCAAAAGACAGATTTGTACACAACTCTTATATGTATTAGTTTCACTTTTTAATAAGCAGAAACCTTCCCAACAGATTTCATATTATCCATAGCTTTTTTTACTAGTGTTACACATCTTGAAATTTCCCTATTCATTTATCCACATTTGATCAAGGCACACTATGCGATTTGATGTAGTTTTTCACCATTTCCTATGATATACAGTCATTCATTCCCTTTTTCCATTACACACAACTACATTGGTCTTTGATTCATTAATTTTCAAATCCATATCCTTTGTTGCATCATACAATCTAATATTTGCTACAGATCATCCTGCTTCTCAGACAACAACATGGCATTGTCTGCATACAAAAGAATATCTGCATTCACATCCCCAACCAACCTACCTCTACTGTCCCCACAAGCATTCTTTAAAATTTGCCTGTAAAAAACACCTTAAATAACCAAACAGACATCACATATTCTTGTCTTACTCCTGAATGCATGCTCCACCATTCGTTTCCTAAATTTTGCTCATTACCACCTCTCATACAATTTGATCAGAATTATGCCAATCCCCCTTCCAGGCATAATTAACAAGCTAACCCCCTGCAGTTTTTGCATACTCTGTTGCTACTTTTCTCTTTGTTTCCTGGAACAATCCCCCCCACACACACACACACATTCCAGGCACAATGGCAATGTTTACCCAATTGTTAAATATGACACAAATATGAAACCTTACTGGAACATTTCTTCAGCTATATCATCTACACCTGCAGCCTTACCTTTTGTCAACATTCTTACAGTATTGATAGTTCCATTTAATTCTTCTCTTTTGGTCATTAAAATTATATTATCTGTTTCAGTTCTACAACTTAACAGATCACTATCATTTAAACACAGGTGACTAAAATACATTCCCAGCAATCTCTCATTCCAGTTTCCTCTCAAAATGTTTCATTACTTTTATTTTAATGCCATTCAGTGAAATGGAGGCTGCTTATTTAGTCTTCTTTGCCAATCCCAAAATATTTTATATATTTCTATCAAAGTTGTTCAGCATTTTCTCTGCCTCTTTTAATCTTACCCATTCCTGCCTGTGAGAGTAGCTCACTCTGTATTTCATTATTATTCAGGTTTTTGTTGTTATATGCTATTGTTACATGTTACTGATTTAGTATTTTTACAATAAACATTGGAAGGGACCTTGAAGGTCATCTGGTCTGATCTTTTGCCAAGTCTGTGAATATGCTACTAATCTTCTACAACATCCTGATAAATGGTAATTCAGCCTGTTTAAATAGCATCAGTGAAGGAGTTTCTACTACCCCCCAAAGGTATATTTTTGTTATATAAATATGTTGATACATAACTATGTAATCAATGTAGGAAACTGACAGTGCTAGTTGCATTTCATTATCCAGCTCTGCAGGTTTTCTAATTCACAGCACTTCCAATTTGTCCAGGAAGAGTTCTGCACCTATATCCAGTCTCCAAAATTGTATGTTGTGAGGAATGTCCAATATCCCATTAAATCTGAGATCCTTCCATTCTCTACCATCCAGTCAGAGTTGAAGAAAATTCTTGGATGAGAAGCAAAATGTCTTCAAAGAAAAATCAGAAAGTCCAGTTGCCTCTTGTGGAGGGGAAGCACTTTTGGGACAACCATGACCTGTTTGAAAATCTGCTGAGATATTAACTCTGAGAGTTGCCCATGCATGTGTCCAAAAAAGAATAAATGCATCATTAAAAAGTAACTACAGATTTACATGTATATGCACCAGATTTATGATTGCTGTTGTTCAGTTGCTAAGTCGTGTATGGACCCCGTGGATCAAAGCACATGAGCCCTCACGCCCATCCTCCACCGTCTCCCAGAGTTTGCCCAAATTCATGTCAATGACACTATCTAACCATCCCATCCTCTACCATCCCCTTCTCCTTTTGCCTTCAATAATTTTATAATACACATTTCCAACTACATATTATAACCTGGAAATGCATTTTAGTCCAGCAATGAACCCTGCGAGTCATAACTGACTTGTTTTCTGAGTTAAGCCTGTAAATACTGAGGAGCAACTTCAACTTACTTACTGTCCTCCTTTAATCCTTTTTGGATTGGATTGCATAGACCTTCAGAAAGGACATATTTTAGTCTAGGACTAATCTTTGGAAAGGACAGTATCAGACCATCCTAGTTCAGTCAAAGAGATGAGCCATTTCTCTCAGAGCTTGATGCCATTTAACTTTATAAAGCATATTAGAGAGGGCTGTAAAGCACTGTGAAGCACTATATAAGTCTTAATGTTATTGCTATGCTATATTCTGTTTCTGATAAGAAGTTAATAAAATTTTATTTTACACTTTGCTACTTTGCCCAAATGATCAATCTATAAGTTAAAAGAAAATGGCTTGGTCCTTTGGAAGGAAAAAATCATTTTTTTCGCCACAAGATTTCATTGTATTGTAAACTGTTCATCTATTCTACATTTATTTATGCAGTTATTTTACTGAATTTGTAAGATTACCTGATTATCAAACTTCTCAAGGTGGGATACAAGACAAATTAAAACTACAGTATAGAAAAAGAACCAAATGGTGAATAACCATCCAGAGAATACAAAATTAAAACAGCCATAGCATGATAGTGGGTTCACAAATCCAATGGCCCTGGGCCTGCTAAGAGAGCTAAATCTTTATTAAACATTAAATATTAAAGAATGAAAAAAACTTCACTGTTGAGTATGCAGCATCAAGCAGAAAGTTATTCAAAGTATATGTATACCTGGAAGGAAAAGCTGAAACTTTCTTTCAATGATTGAGGGAAATGAAGACAAAAGTACTAGGAGTTTTCACCATTAAAATATTAATATTGTAGTTAAGGACCTTCCATGAAAATTTTCTGAATTCAAATCTATACCTTCACATTGAAAACAGGCTATTCAGACTCATGGGAATAATTCTACTACTGTTCTGATCATGCTGGGTGCCTCTGACAGAGGCAAAGTTTGCATGCATAGGCAATACTAAAGAACTGATTTGACTTCTAGATTTTCAAATTTGAACAATTTGAACAAGTATGTATGTACCTTTATACAGAATATATATCAGGCAAAATTTACTGACTCCATTGTAAATTGGGCATACGGATGGTGGCAGTTTTGGGTTTGCATCTGTAACATTATAATCTATATTTCTTTTTAGTGTTACTTCATCCGCCTCCTCCTCCCCCCCCCGCCAAATAAAATCTCTAAAAAGACGTTTTAACTTTAACTTTTTAGTTTTATTTTTACTTTTACTTAATTTATATGGCTATTCAACTTGAATATTGGAACTTCAGGTGCCATGCAATAGATTATTCAAAAGCAACAGATAAATAGATGTCATACCAATTAAAATTCAACCAAATATTAATAAGCAACCAGAAGCTCATATTCATACTCCCTTCCACAACATGGAAATACTCCTTTCTAAATGGAAACTCCAATTATTGTGGCCCTGAAAACCAAGGTTTTTATTGCCTTTCTAAAAGCCAACAGGATTGGGACCAGCCAAATATCAAATGTAACCCCATTTATAAAGCAGTAAACCAAGTACATGACAATAATAGTAACTAAAAAAACATAGATAATTCCAGCAGTAAGTAAATAAATACAAGGGGCAATAGGGAAGGAAGGAAAGAAGGAAGGAAGGAAGGAAGGAAGGAAGGAAGGAAGGAAGGAAGGAAAGAAGGAAGGAAGGAAGGAAGGGGGGAGAGAGGGAGGGAGGGAGCTTTACCATTTTATTTGGCATCCAAAACCACTTAAGAGTCAACTCTACAAAAACAGCTATCATCAAATCAGTCTTGAATACTACTTCTTCTTTCTCTACTTCCACTTTATTTGCCTCATCATCCACTTTTCTGTTCTTTCTCTGCTTCCACTTTATTTGCCTCATCATCAGTCAAGAAGCAAACTACAGCGCAGGAAATAGCCTGAATCTCTCCTGTTGATTGCTTCCTTTCAGAGGATGCCAGCTCCACAACTAACAAGCCACTAAAGTAGATAGAATCAGCAGCAGAATGGAAATCCTATATGTAAAAAGTGAACAGTTTGCATCTCAGCATATTAGCCTGATGACATTCTTGCAAACTTGCAGCCAGTTACAATGGAGAAATATAACTACAGTGTTTGGTGAAAGATGAACGTTGTACATTATCAGCAATGAACTGTTAGCTAAATTTTAATTAATATAGTTTAACTTATAGCTGGTGAAGCCTGAAAAAATTATCCATTTTGATGATGGCACTTACTATACATTAAAAATCTAAGCCAGGTTTCAACTAAGAAATGATAATTTAACTATAATTATGCGATGTTTGCATTTTACTTATTATTGAATATCAAGGTTCTGATTTTCCAAGAATGAGTAGCAGAAATGTTAGTAATAAAGTCATTATTCTTGTAAATAAAAACATAAAGTTATTATCAAGATAGCACATTTTATCCACTGTGTACATATTCACAGATTCAAGAGACAAGCCTGTATTTGTGTATCCAACTAAACTGAATAAGGGCCCATATACACTGTGAACATTGTGTATATTCAACACATTGAGAATACAGGCCTATATACACAAAATAGAACTGTACAAAATGTTAATATAATAGCATTAATATAGTAATGTTAGCCAGATATCATTGCATTTGTATAATATATTTTTCAACATAAGCTCTTACACTCAAATTGGTTCTTGTTAGAATAAAAAGAAAAGGTACATATCAAGGAACACAAAATGTTGCCTGCAGAAGTCCACCCAGCCTAGCATAATCAATCAATACATTGACATTTGACTCATGATATTTTGCAATGCAATTGTAATGGTATGTGGGAATGACCTTGAGAGAGGGAAGAGACATCACGTAAAAGGTATCTCAGTCCATAGAAGGAAGAGAGGTATAAGAAACATTACAGAAGGGGCCTTCTCTAGTTTTCCAAAGTGTAGAAGAAGAGGGGGAAAATACTTTCAGACTTGCAAGACTCTATATCCATATGATCTTTCTGTTTTTGGAAGTGATTATATTTTTAATCTGTCTCCTGCAGTCTGATAAGGAATTCTGATGGATGCAATCCAAAGCATTTGGAGGGCATCAGGTTGGGAAGACTGTTTTATTCTATTCCTATTTGAAGTTTTGGACAAAACAAAAAGAGGTTGCAATGGCTTCAGTAGAGTATGACTCCAAGGATTTTCCTATCTTCTGCCTGAATAAGACCAGATGACTCTTCTGGCAATCTTTTTCCCCTGGCTCCTAACCAAATAAAAGAGCCAGTTACAAGAGTGGCATGGCTTCTGAGACCTTAAAGACAGTAAGAATGTAAATCATTCAACAAGGTACATCTTTCTCTTCTTCCCAAAAAAATATAAGCTTCATCTATATGGATCAAAGCGCACTACTTGAGACCCTAGGAGCTACATGTGGCCCTTAATACCCTTTAAAGAGTGACCAATCAATTGTACTTTTTTAATATGCTAGAATGGGAAAAAAGATTAAATACATGGTACACAGCAACACTGATTATTTTGAAATAAGTCAAAAGGCAAATTAAAACAAATCTAGTTGTAGGCTTGGTGCCACCCACATTTTTCTCATAATTCTATATTTGTTTTAAAATGCAGCCTCTGGTATGCCTCTCAAAAGTCAAATGCAACTTTTAACCTAAACCTGTTCTGAGATAGATCTAACAAAATGGAAATAAAAGGTTGCATCCATATGGACTCACATTTCGTGGGAATTCCTTAAAATAATCTCCCATAGCATCTTTTCCCGATTTGGCATTCTATTTCAGAATACCAAATAAAAATTCTGGAAATTTCAGATCCAACATATTTGAAAGATGGTAGCATGGGAAAAATTGCCCTACAAAATTCCATCAACATTTCAAAATATATGTCACCCCGGTACTTTTTTGAATTCAAATATGGTGCCACTCAAATTCCTACTTTGGTCTAGTTTCCTGCAATAATGGAAAACTCTAAGAAATTAAATCATTAGTCATCCTCAGTGTATGGGACTTTAAAATAATTTTTTTTGTAACCATCTGGCTTGAGCACATTCAATATCATTTGTTATTCTACACCAAAAGCATTCCAGCAGCAGTTTTCCAGCTAGCATATCTAAGATGCATTTAAGGTCAGGCTGCAAATAGGGATCTGGTTTCATGTTCTTAATGACTTTGAAGATGTGGGGAAGGAGGAAATGAGTTTATCTTGGACAGCTTTTCTCTCTTAAAGTAAAATGTACATCAGTATGGTACACACAAACTCTCCTAACAAAGAAAAGGCAAAAGAGATAGAGACCAAAAGGTAAACTGAGTTTGATGCTAAACTAATTTAAAGGCCCATTTAATTTAACGTAATGTTAATTTAGAGTTAGTTTGCTGTTGTGGTTAAGGTGCTGGCCTAGCAACCAGGAGACTGTGAGTCCAGTCCCACTTTAGGCATGAAAGCCAGCTGAGTGATTTTGGGCCAGTCACTCTTTCTCAGCCTAATCTACCCCACAGGATTCTTGTTCTGCGGGAAATAAGTGGAGGAAAGAATTTTAGATGCGGTATATTCACCACCTTGAGTTACTTATAAAAGTGATAAGGTGAGATTAAAAAAAAAATTATATATATGGAACTGCCAGCACATTTTCCTTACAGGTTTTTCAAATTCCATGTGAAAAAATATTGAATATGGGTTCAGGCATGATATAGAAACTACTTTATATCAAAAAACAGATTTAACACTAAAATGTCCTATTTTATTTTCTTCCCAAAGTAACTTGAAGAAGCCCAAAGAATTATTAGAGCTAAGTGGACCCAGCTGATTCCAAAAGATCCTTGAGTAATCAGCTGCTGAAGAAACACTTCAGAGGAAGACTGGAATGGTATCATTATAATATTCTTTTATAGAACAAATCAAGGTGTATCAACTGACCAGTAAGTAGAGAAGGTAAATATCCCAAACTGGATTTAGCCCATTTCCTCATTATTATTATTTTCATCCTTAACCCCAGCCCATTAGGTTTCTATGGTATTTTTTAGAATGTGTTCAAATATTTGCATTATTTTAATGCAAGTTAATTTGCATTATTTGTAATAAAGCAGGGTTTTTTTTTTACACTTTTCCATAATCTAATCATTCTTGCAACCATTTTTCCAAAATGCAATGTAATTTCAATGTATGTTGTTTTAACATAGACATTTTTTATGCAAGTAGTAAATAGCTTAGTTAAATTTCAAAACCCACGGACACTAATTTAGAATTGTATTCTGGTTCATATATATCTTTGGAAGCACAACAATAACATGAATAATTGATTTCCTTCTCGTCCCTATTAAAATGTGAGATTTGTGGTTGGAAAGCCCTTGCTTGTTTCCATATTTGTAGCTGAATTTTGAGGAGTAAATCTCTTCTAAATAAAAGATGGCAATGATCAAAAAATACATTATCCCCCTTTAACATTTTTCCCAAAAAATGAATGTTCAATGCAATATGTTAAAACATTTCAAGAAACCAGATCTACAGAACTGGGCCAAATTGCATATACTTCCTTCCTTTGGGAAATTCTGCATTTATATTTTTAGGTAACCCACTTGCTAAGTTGTTGCCTCTTTTGTGAAATTATTTCTGACTTAGACATACTTAATTTTTTTCCAAATATTTCCCTTTCCTTCCTCTTTTTCATCAAGGATGTATAGATTACTAGTAATGGTCTAAAAACCCCACAGCCTTAGCTGTGTTCTCTGGTAATCTTTTTATGCTTTCGACTCCAATGAAATTGAGAGGTTTTTTTTTTTAAATTTGATCCATGCCCCTCCTGATTCCTACATAGACCTGTGGGGAATAGTGTGCTGGATCTGGGAGATTATCGGTGCCTTTCTTTGGGGCAGATTATCAGCAAGCATGCTTGAAGGAGGTATTCCCCCCTACTTATGAAGTTCTCCATGGATCTAGCTAATGTTGACAATGATCGTCAAGTGTCAATATTAAGCAAGAGATGGTTTGGCAGCTATAGAGTATCCTAGAAGAACAGGATTACAGTATATGGACCTCAATCATGGCTCAGGTCTATACATGGGCTCCAAAAGGCACTGACACTTTGATTAATGGATCAGAACATGGGTAATACACCCCTGTGGGTGCTGTTTCATCTCTCAGTAGCCTTCAATATCTGTGAGGATGGGCATGGGTAGAATTGTTTGGCAGTTGTTCCACTCCTTCCTCAGCAAGTAGTTACAGTCAGTGACAATGGAGGACAAGCAATTGGTCCTGATGCTATTCCTGCATAGGATGCCTCAGGGTTCTGTTTTTCTTTCTTCTCATTTTAACATTCTTTCCTTTGAGGTAAACTGCTAAATGACTTAGCATCAAGGGAGCTAGATTTTACAGTGTCTATTAACCAGGTGATTGAAAGGAAAAAGGGGATTATGTTACAGAAATCTTGCCAACTTAATATTTGGCTACCCATTTATCTTTATGTAGTGGAAACTTTTTGATTCTCTTACAAAACCACTTACTGATGCAGTACAGAGATGGCTACCCTTTTTCCTGATAAAGGAAGAGGTGCAGATATGCCAAATTTGTAATACTTTGCAAGCACATTCTTTTCTTCAGCTCTGGGTAATATCATCCACATGCTGATGGTACAAAGTTGTATACCCAAGACCTGGCCAGATGCTATGGAGTTTTTGCACCAGTTACCCAGTACCTGGGAACAATTGAGCTGGCAAGATTCTGCTATTGTATTAAGCCAAATTTCACCAGGCTCAAGGTTGACTCAACCTTCCATCCTTCCGAGATGGATAAAATGAGGACCCAAATTGTTGGGGGCAATACGCTGACTCTGTAAACTGCTTAGAGAGGACTGCAAAGCATTATAAAGCGGTATATAAGTCTGCCATGCAGAAGTCTCTAGCTTGTTGTCTAGGACATAAGGAATGTTTCAGCCCTTTTTGCCTTTGTTCTTGCCTATTTCCCACAAGGTCATCTCCAGAAATTTTCACTTGTCACACTTTTGGAGACTTCCAAAAGAAAAAATAGTGCAATAGAGGGGCAAGCTCAGAATGGCTGAAATAGTTTCAAAAAATGGCCTGAAGATCTGCTCTCTTTGAATTGAAGAAGACAAAGTCAGAGGGGATCAAACTCCACTAAATAGCACTGATTGATCACTGAGATATCTGGAGTTAAAGCCCCTGTCACACTGCACCAACGGATGGAAAGAGGATGTAAAACGGAGAAAAACACTTGCCCATTCCGTTGGTTACGCGATGTCTTTCCGTTCTGATAACTCACTGGTTGCCTTCCGTTTTGCTTCCTCTCTATCCGTCCCAGCATCCATCTATTGACATTTTTCATGTCCGCTCAGAAGGTTTTGAGCTGCTCAAACTTTTGAGCGGAAAAATGTATTCCCAATGCATCCGTTCTGCAGTCTTCTAGGCATACGGGGGACATCCGTTCTTTGCATTCATTACACAATCTGCTTATAATATCCGCTAGGCATGCCGCGCACTTCTGCGCAACTCAAATCCGTTTCCAATGGTAAACGGACGCAGGGAGGGAAGTGAACGGACATTGCAGCGTTAGTAGCACGGATGGAGAAAGGAAATGAAAGCGGATGCAAATCGCATTCTGCATCATCACGCTTACGCATCCGCTCTGCAATCCGCTGTCTGCTCTCTAACGCATTCCTCTATGCATCTGCTCTGCAATCCACTCTGCATCCTCTTACGGATGCCTAATATGCATTCCTCTAACGCATCTTTGCTCTGCAATCTGCTCCTGATGCCGCCTCTGCATTCCACTTTCCATCCGCCTGCATTCCTCCCCCCGTCGCGTTCCTTTTCCGTGTTATCCGCTCTGTTATGCAAATTTTGCCCCTTTTGAGAGCGGATAACAACGGATGGAAACATTTTTCTCGTCCGCTGTGTCCTTTTTACAAACGTTTTGCATCCGTTGGGCAGTGTGACAGGGCCTTAAGGTATAGATTTATTTTTATTTTTTGTCCAGGTAATTGTACAGCTATCAAATAAGTTGCAAAAATCAAGATGGCACACTGAAGTATGAAAAGAGCTCATTGCTGCCTTCTAGTGGTTGTTTGTATATTTGGAATACCGAAAGGAAATTGTGTATATATATATACAGTATGTATGTATGTATGTATGTATGTACCCTGTTTCTCCAACAATACGGCCTCCCCCAATAGGAAGTCCCAGCATGTTTTATAGGTATGAAATGAAATTANGAAAGTACTTTTGTTGCACACCCAGATATGGTGCTGCCTGCGTTGAACCTGATACGAAGTGCTCCACCAATGCTGAGGTCAACATCCAAGCTGTCACCACCCGCCTGCCCAAAGATGCGTTGGGGGGGGGATTAAGTCACCCCCGAAAAGACGACCTAGCCATTTTTTCGGGGCTAAAAAAAAAAAAAAAAGACCCGGCCTTATTATATGAGAAACACGGTATGTATGTATTTATTTCAAAGAATCCATTATTGTCTATTCTCTTTCTATGGAATCCTTTGGTTTTGCTTCATATATTAATATATTCATGATCACATTTATTAAAAAAACATGAAAAAGCAGTGAATATGGGTGATCGTGAATTTCACAGTAACAATTATATTTCTTATTTCTTGTGGGACTGGGAATGGCTGGGACTGCTTACATATAGTAAGGAGGAAACCAAAAAAGGATTACTATTAGATATTCTTTTTTTCCCAGTCAAATCCATTTGTATGTCAAGTTCTTAGCATTGTAATTTATAGGAAAAGAAGCGAAAATAAATATATATTACTGAATTGCTGTGCAATCACAAGATATCTAGGATTGCCCCTTCCCCAAGCTCCATAAAACCTATCTATGTGTTCCCACAGAGTATTTTTTTGAAATTAAGATACATCTTTGTGAATGGAGTAGAGCTGAATGTTGAGGGTTGAAATGGAGCTTACTGGTCCTTTCTGTGGAATAAATCGTATGCTCAACCACACTATCTAGCTAATAGACAAAATAGCGCCATGCAACCACTTAGAGTGAAAGACAGGTCAGTGATGACATAGAACAAATTACAAGCTTATGAATCTTCCCACTGAGTGCAGTTTATACAATTAAACAAATTGCCTGAGTATGCAAGAGGCATTGAAACATGAATTAACATGACCTTATTATACTGGGTAGCTTTGAACAACATGCTAAGTGAATGTTGAAGGGGGCCTATAGTTTAACCCTTTGTGTCAGCTCTTTGACAGGAAACCAAAACCCTGAGCACTAATACTGCCCTTTTTTATGGTTACAGGAACATAATTTTGCAAATCTAAAAGCATTTTCCCCAACCTCTGTCTTTACTTTCCAGAGAACTAGGGAAAGTCCACTGTGACACACTCTTCTTTCCAATCTGTCTGTTGGATCTAGACTTCTCTTGTCACATTGTTGTCTAGACTGTGGATCTTCCTCCTGTCTCCCATGGTTATTCTCACATCCTTGTGAGAATCACATATCACAATCACACATTGTGAACAGAGCAATCACTGATGTTTCAACTGCAAAGATAATTGGATTTAAGGGGAAATTCTGATTTGATTATTGAATCCATTACTTCTTTTTTTCTTCCTTCCCCACTATGAAGTGTAATCTAAACAGTTACATTAATTTGTTTTTGGTGTGGTCCTTTAATGCCTCACAATACAATGGAGATAGAAGAGACAAATCAGTAAGGAAGCTTCAGTAGAATAGATATTAGTACAAATGGAGTGGACAGACTTGTCCATATCATCCTAAATAAATCAAACACTGTTTCAAGTTACCCAGTCTATTGCATTAACTAGTTCCAATGCACATCTAAAGTAAATAAATATTGCTACAACTCTGGATCCTGGGAACTGAGGACTTCTAAAGCCAGGTTATTTGAAAGCAGCACAGGTATACTTGTCATTAGTTAAAAGCACTGCATCTCTGGATCTAAATGCTCTAACACTTAGGGTTCTTTTGCCATTGTGTTTTAAGTTGCCTTCTTTTTCTGTGTCAAAGGCTCTCTATCTCATGGCATCAGCAACTCTATTTGTAGCATTCAAGAGCTCTGGTTGAGTATCATCATTAGCCAGCTTGCCAACTGGAAGTTCAGACAAGGACCATTTTAGGACAGATTCTAGAGCACTGTACCTTGAAGCAGTACAAAATACAAACAGATATACCTACTCCCCCTTCCATCCATCTACCCATATATACATGGACACAATGATCTCATTTCATTGCTCATCAAAGTTGGTCCTTTACTTGATCCTTTTGACATCTTTTTGTTTTCTTTTTCTTCTTCTGCCAGTAAAGGAAAATATTTGTAGCTTAGGGTTGAAAGGCTGCACTGATGATGTTGCCGAGTTTGGGCAATGAAATGTCTGCAAGGAAACAAACAAGCTCAGAGAGACCAAGGATCCCTCTTTTCTTCTTCTTTCATCATCTACATTCTCTTTAATCACTGCCCTAGTTTCTCCTCTCTCTTCTTTTTCCCATCCACCCATCATGTTGTGCCTCATCTCACAGTACACAATGTATTCATCATAGGATGAAGTCCTTCATCTACTGCATAAGGCTCTGTCCATAATGAATGGAGAAAAGGCCAAGGAAAGGAATTAAGGGGGAATTTAAAGGAAGCTAAGAGAAAGATGGAGACAGAGGAGTAGGTAAAAGAAGGGGAGAGAGAGGGGCCATAAATTCCCTTCTAATTCCAAATAATTCCGATTACATGGATGAGTAGTTTTCAATCAGAAAGATAATCTCAAAGATAGATGGCAGGATAATTGCTCGTCGGCGCGACGTAAATATTGTGTCGTTTCTATTAATCTCAGCGAATCAGGTGTCAGAGTTGTCACTCATTCATCAAAACAAATTAAAAAAAACATATTAAAAGGAGAGAGATGCCAGGAAGAGGGAGGGGGGTTGTGTATCCAACCAACAGTGAGAGAGGCTAGTGCACAGTAATAAATGTTGCTTACATGCTATTTGTATTTTTTTTTTTTTTTAGAAAAGCCTGAGGTAAACAGGCTGTAACAGGTCTTTATTAACCTTCCTGTTGGAATAGAAACTGCCACTGCCACAGGTAGAAGAAAGCAAGACACACAAGCACACAGACACAGTCGCAACTGGACAAAGAACAAGGTGAGAGCAAAATACAAATAGATAGAGTGAAACAGCTCCCAAATCTGGTGGCAATGGCTTTTAGGGGCCTTAGGAAAAGCACTTTGAGTAGGAGATCGTGAAATACATTAAAGATTAACAAGAGCTGAAAAGCAAGGACAATCCATATTCTGACATGAAACAATCACTTTGGGCGATATTTTCCTGAGTGAAATGGGTTTTTTCCCCCTCACGTTTTCTGAAATATCTGTCTCTACATTTTAAACAAATGAGTTCCACTCCAAAATATAGATTGGTGTCACTTTGACCAATTTGGGGTTATTTTAAAATGAAAATGGCCACAGATTAATACATTCGTGAAGGCAATATTGTGCCAAATGCAAAATTGTCTAGGGAATAACAATATTGAAGAAGTACATTACAAAGAGGAAAACAGAAGAATTTTTTCATTTCTCCATATAAATAGCAATTTAGAATGGATGATGGATGTTGAGTTTGGAGATGTCCAACATGAAAGTAGAAGTAGCCACACTGCTTTACTATCTGGAATAATTTTGTTGCATGCATATATTGATTTTTCATTGAAAAAATACATGAAGTAGCTATTCCTTTGGAGAGAGGAAAGGGAACATTAAAAAAAGGGTAGCAGAAATTACTGGGATATTAGAATATTGAAATTTTAACTTTAAAGCCACCCTAGGAGGACAATTTGTATAAAAAGGAAATTGAAGCAAATATACATACTTTTATTTAAATATATATACAGTTATTTAAGAGATGATTAAGGCAGCAATCCTATTTTTAAGAGCAAATCAGATTGAATTCATTGGGTTTGTTTTTCAGTAGGCATGCCTAGGACTGTATATGCAGTATCACACGCATATAAAATGGTAGTAAGACTAGGTGTGATTTGCTTAGCTGAATAAAAAAATAAGAGAACTGGGGTGGTGTGTGGTTTAGATATGATATTAGGACAAGATAAAACCAAGCTCAAATTCAATCTTAGCCATGGAGCTTGCTAGGTGAATTTGGGCCAATATTATTTTTATCTCTCTCCCTTTTTCACAAGTTTGTACAGTTGGAGAAAAATTTGGAAGAAAGGAAGTTATATAATTTGGTTTAGACTTCTAGACAAAAGGCACAATACATGTCTAACTAATAAATATAATGAATGTGACTGAGTTCCATGGCAAATATTCAGCATTAGCATAATAAACACAATATTTATTTGAAGTGATATTTATTTAATCTTGAAGATAGTGTCCTATCTGATTGAACATCAGGTTTAGTTTCTAAAGCATTTGGGACAAGAGTGCAGAAAATATGTAAGAATATTTCATAGCATTTTTCACCATTTACTTAAGATATTCTAGTAATTTCTCAGTTCTGTGATCTAAATAAAAATAAATAAACACTCATTTTGAATACTCAAAATGACAAATGACAGGGGGAAGAAGGGAGGGAGAGTGAGGGCAAATAATATTTCATTCCCTTTTTACTGACAAATTGAAACAGGAAGTCAATGACTCTGAGATGTTCCTGACATCAACTTAGCTGATATAACTTCAAAACCCTCCTTGAGTCTTCATTAATCTTCTGGGGATGTTGGACTATATAGGTCCCATTTACTTCATTGATTCTGGACAACAGTCCTAGCTGAAGGTAGCATGCACAGCTAAAACCACATATTAACCCCTCTTACCCCAAGTTCTACCATCTGAAGTGTCATTGCAAGCTTTCTGGAAGGAATGAAACCTGCCTCAGGTGTGTTTCCAACTTATGAACCCTTAGCAATATAATATCCGCTGGGAAATTTTGGCTGTCACTGGCCTTGGTCTTATCTCATAATCTGCTAGTATAGGCCCACTGCCTAGTCAAATGCCCTTCCTTTTTCCCTTTTTTTCAGATGGAAGTGAACTTATGTACCTGGTATGAGGGGCTGACAGACATGAACTCAAGGGCTGTCAAGGATCTTCTGAAAAATAGTAGATTTCTCTGGGTCAGATTTCGGGGTCTAACACTGCAGCTTTCTGTCTGCTGAACAGCCAGTCTATAGAGCCTTTGATAAGAAGCCAGGGAGCTGTCAGCAAAGGGTTGGCCTCTGAGGGTAAACTTTGTAGGCATAAACACCTGGAAAGGATGCCCCAAGCAACAGAGAATATACCAAGACTATTATAAACAGAGATGCAGCACAAGGTCCCTCCTTCATATCCAAAGGGTAATCAAAACACAAGTGCTGATAAATGAGGGGAAGAAGTTTTTGGCACCCATATCTGTCTAAAATTCAACTAAAGGAACCAACTGTTTGGAATTGATAATCACCTAACAGTTGGATTGGAAATATATAAACTAGGATAGACATTTAATACTGTCTAAGGTAATGCTAAAATTGTAATTAGATGTGGTTCCTCAAACGGCCATAAGATGGAGCCAGAAACCTGGGTTGTTAGTTCTGTTGTTAGTTGCTAGATGTTCTGATGTTCTGTTGTTCTTGCATTTTTCCCTATTGACTGTTGCCTGATCGTTGTTCTTCTTGGATTGCTGTGAGTCTGTTTACTGAACTGTTTATGATACTGGATTTTGTTATTTGGATTATCCCTGGACTGAAAACTGACTGCTATAATTGTGTATGACTTGGACTGCTTGTTGGACTTTGCTTAACTGTTTACTGGAAGTAAAACCTACATTTTACTATTCAGT